>SJYC01052965.1:0-36351 GCA_006408675.1 Madoqua kirkii | reverse complement strand
CAAGTCTCATTAATTAGTATGAATCAACTAATTTCTCTTCAAAATTTGTTACTCTTTTAAAATGTTCATTTCAAAGGATGCTTGTAACATTTTACTCTTTTCCACTGAAGCTTCTTTCTTAGATTACCATATCATTCAAATCTATATTGAAACAAAGATTTACCTACCAGAGTAGTTCTTAGTCCACATTTCCCTTTCAATTTTATAAATATATGATTTAATCTTATTCCTCCCATGACAATGTTACAGATAAACATATCTATTAGAATAGGGTAAATCATCTTAACTTTAGTCCTTCAGTGTCTCAGAGTTTTAGTTCAGCTCCTTTTTGAGAATGCTGCAAATAGTTCTGAAGGGGTTAGCTTTGTCTCATCTGCCTTTTATCTCTACCTCTGCTCCTGATCTGTCATTTCAGCTTTGTGTCCTTTGATGTTCCAAAGTTCTAGTTCTCTTTTTCTAATTATTTCCGACTTGAATTACTGGGGACAAAGCTGTATGTAATCTCAAAGTCCTTTGACAGTGAAATTTTAAAAGCAAGTTAAAGACAATCAGTTGAGGAATTGAAAGCCTTTCAGACTGAGAAATTGGCTTGAAGCTATGCATAAAAGCAGAGAGAACTTGATATAGTCGGAGGTCTGAGGAAGAGAAGCCTTTCTTTCCTTCATGGATTTCACATTAGTGTGATTATCTGAACAGCAGAAAAATCTAAACATTTTAGAATATTTTCAATTATTAATTTTTTATGTTTATGGAATGAATCTTTTCAACCTATTTGATAGGCGATTGAGTGAATCTAATCAATGAGCTTCCAGCTTAATTCAGTATTATTGCTCTCAGTTGACACCTGTCTTCTCTTAATAACTGAAACTAATCTGTGTGACATAGTTCTGCTTCCATCCAAGATTTAGTACTTCAGGCAATGAATGACAGTGCCACTTGAGAGATGAGAAACAAGTGATATGAGCTTATGCCTGCCGCACTTATTTCTGTCAAAGCAAAAATTGTACCATACAAAGTTAAACAGGCAGAGTTTATTCAAAGTTATTTCAATAGAGAAGATAGACTTGAACTCAATCCTGCTATAGAGGCGGGGGTGGGTGGATAAGTTGGAGGGTGTTTAATTGCTGGATTGGGCTATGGGAAAATTATTGGAGGGGGCCATTAGGGCGAAGGTAAAATTAAAAGATGCTTACTCCTTGGAAGGAAAGTTATGACCAACCTAGACAGCATATTAAAAAGCAGAGATATTGCTTTGTCAAAGGTCCGTCTAGTCAAGGCTATGGTTTTTCCAGTAGTCATGTTTGGATGTGAGAGTTGAACTATAAATAAAGCTGAGCACCAGAGAGTTGATGGTTTTGAACTGTGGTGTTGGAGAAGACTCTTGAGAGTCCCTTGGACTGCAAGGAAATACAACCAGTCCATCCTAAAGGAGATCAGTCCTGAGTGTTCATTGGAAGGACTGATGCTAAAGCTAGAACTCCAATACTTTGGCCACCTGATGTGAAGAGCTGACTCTTTTGAAAAGACTCTGATGCTGGGAAAGATAGAGGGCAGGAGGAGAAGGGGACCACAGAGTATGAGATGGTTGGATGGCATCACCAACTCAATGGACATGAGTTTGGGTGGACTCTGGGAGTTGGTGATGGACAGGGAGGCCTGGCATGCTGCAATTCATGGGGTGGCAAAGAGTCGGACATGACTGAGTGACTGAACTGAACTGAAATTAATGGACTATTATTTGAGAGTAAATGGGAATTAATAGGAGTTACTCATGAGTTTGTAATCTCTCTGGGATTAGGTCATTTGTTTGCTAATGGGTGCCCATTGGCTCCTCTCTTCCCTCAGGGACTGGGAGGGAGACTGAGGCACAATCTGTTTTGATACTCACATTTCAAAGAGATGATGCTCAGGTTTTTGAGAAAGACATTCCCTAGGTCCTAAAATGGTCAAGAGGCTTCTAAGGAGATTTACATGTATTGCAGTGAGGCAGAAGAAGACTGTGCAGTTATAAATTTTCAAAGTTAAAGCTCTAGGAAAGGGCAGATGAGGGCCAAGTCTGGAAATAAACCTGCCTGAAGTTTAGTTCAGCTAAAAGGAACTTTAAGATCACCTTGATCACTGCCCTGAGATTTTCTTGGCAAGGAGTAAGGATGGAGAAAAATGCATACTCTTAACAATGTAGAACTTTGTCTTATCCCTGTATATCTGGAAAACAGATGGCTGTCAAATTCCTCATCACTTCATCACTGGAAGCAATAAAGCAAGGGACCACCTTTCCTCTTGGCTGAGATAGTCGTTGTCCACCGTTCCTAATGAGTCCCTTGTTTAACTGCCTCTATAAAACCTAAGACTTACTTGCTTTTCTTTAAGACATTTGTCTGCAGAAATGAACTTTCTCCCTATTAAAGTAGCCTGAATAAAATTATTTTTTAAATTGTCCAATGTATTATTTTCTTTCACAGTTTTCATCACATGTCTCATTTTTAAAGCCCCTTCCACTCCACCTAGGTAACAATGCCTGTTTGTTTGTTTGTTTGTTTGTTTGTTTGTTTGCTTGCTTCTTTCTGATTGGTAACCTGGGCCTAGAGGGGAAGTTCAACACCTGATCTTGTGCTTCTTAGTCTTATTTGTATGTAGCAGAGCAAGAATATGATTTTGATAATTTTTGAGTACTGGCTTGATTTTAGTACTGGTTTCTGCTGCTTTGAGTTTAATTTTTGGTTTGTTAATAGCCAATATACATTATCCTCCATTGGAAATTTGGTTTTATGGTCTAACAATTTGGTGATTTCTATAAACAGATTAATGGCTTATAGAACTCTTAGCTTTATTGGGTAAGAGACCACAGGTAAATTGGCTTATTCTTCTGTCTCTATTTTTCTTTCTGTTTTGAGCTCAAATCAATTAAGAATGTCTCCCCACTGAGAAGATAACAGATCTTTGATACAGGCCTGTGAGTTTTAAATATCTATGTTTACTTCTGACCCAAGGACTGGATTTTAGAACTGAATTTATAAGCTTTGATATATGTGTGTGTACCTTTATGTGTCTATAATTCAGAGAAGTCTTTACCACTCATTAAGTGTGTAGTATTTCCTCCAACCAGATAGTAATACAAATTGGATCATAGACTCTCATATTAAAAAAAAAAAAAAAACCTATGTCCTGATTAGAGATAGATAAGTAGACCTTCAATAAATACAATTTCTTTAGTAGTGTTAGGTAGTTAGAATAGGAAAAAGGAGTCCAGAATGGCAGTGGCTAAAAGACAAGAAATGGAAAAGACTGCAAAAATAGAAAAAAGGGAAGTCTAAGGACCAGAGTGAGGACCTCAGGTAAAACAAACAACACTTCTCTCTAGCCCAGTTTACATAGGGGAGGCCCAGGGAGAAGAGAAAAAGGATATAAAAAGAGCCAAAATTGGGCTGGGGGCCTCTCTTCTCTTCACATCTTTTGGGTCAGCATGCCATCATGCCTCAGGGATGTATCTTCCTTTACTTTCTAAATAAAACACTAGTCCATCTGAAAGCTGTAATACTGGTCCATCTAAGGGCTGTAACACTGGTCTGTCCATCACTTCAAAGTTTTGTTGTGACATGACAGGACCAAGGAAATGACAGACTCCCCGACAGTAGAAAATAAAACTGAGCTTCTGAGACTTTCAATTCTGAGATTTTAAAAATATTCTTTAAGAAACCAGTTTGGAAATTTTTAACAATTCAAGTTCACATATTAAGGTAATTCTTCAGCAGATAAGATTGCTACCTAATCAAGTTTAGTTGCTCACTGATCAAAAAATCAATAATCAAGTGAGAGAGACAAAGAAAGTTGCTGTTAACCAGAATACTAGCATTCTGAGATGTTAGACTTAGTGTCCCACCAAAACCATCTCTGAATATTGATTGGTCATCAAAGCTTTTTTAAAAGGGGAAAGGGAAGCAATCTCAGTTAATCATTGAGATAGATGTCAGAGTCATCACCATCCCCCACCTGCCCGCAGGCTTGTTGACCTCTTGTGATTTTTCTTTAGATATTATCTTGTTCACACAGTTTGTTTGGAAAGAGATCTAGTCATCTACTAATTGCTTATTCTTCATTTCTACTGCTTGGATCTATGGAATGAATGAACAAATTAGGCAAGGTATCATGTGACCAAAAGGTTTGAGAGATGTACTAGGGCCAAAGATGAGTTGAACATGGGGGTGTCTGATTTTAGCCATCATGGTCAACAAAAGAGTCAGAAATGCAGTACTTGGTTGCAATCTCAAAAATGACAGAATGATCTCTGTTCGTTTCCAAGGCAAACCATTCAATATCATGGTAATCCAAGTCTATGCCCCAGCCAGTAATGCTGAAGAAGCTGAAGTTGAATGGTTTTATGAAGACCTACAAGACCTTGTAGAAATAATACCCAAAAAAGATGTCCTTTTCATTATAGGTGACTGGAATGCTAAAGTAGGCAGTCAAGAAACACCTGGCATAACAGGCAAGTTTGGCTTTGGAATACAGAATGAACCAGGGCAAAGACTAATAGAGTTTTGCCAAGATAATGCACTGGTCATAGCAAACACTCTCTTCCAGCAACATAAGAGAAGACTCTACACATGGACATCACCAGATTGTCAACACCAAAATCAGATTGATTATATTCTATGCAGCCAAAGATGGAGAAGCTCTATACTGTCAACAAAAACAAGACCAGGAGCTGACTCTGGCTCAGATCATGAATTCCTTATTGCCAAATTCAGACTTAAACTGAAGAAAGTAGGGGAAACCGCTAGACCAGTCAGGTTATGATCTAAATCAAATCCCTTATGATTATACAGTGGAAGTGAGAAATAGATTTAAGGGCCTAGATCTGATAGTTAGAGTGCCTGATGAACTATGGAATGAGGTTCGTGACATTGTACAGGAGACAGGGATCAAGACCATCCCCATGGAAAAGAAACTCAAAAAAGCAAAATGGTTGTCTGGGGAGGCCTTACAAGTAGCTGTGAAAAGAAAAGAGGCAAAAAGCAAAGGAGAAAGGAAAAGATGTAAGCATCTGAATAGAGAGTTCCAAAAAACAGCAAGAAGAGATAATAAAGCCTGCTTCAGCAATCAATGGAAAGAAATAGAGGAAAAGAACAGAATGGGAAAGACTAGAGATCTCTTCAAGAAAATTAGAGATACTGAGGGAACTTTTCATGCAAAAATGGGCTTGATAAAGGACAAAAATGGTCTGGACCTAACAGAAGCAGAAGATATTAAAAAGAGGTGGCAAGAATACATGGAAGAACTATAGAAAAAGGATCTTCAAGACCCAGATAATCATGATGATGTGATCACTCATCTAGAGCCAGATATCTTGGAATGTGAAGTCAAGTGGGCCTTAGAAAGCATCACGATGAACAATGCTAGTTGAAGGTGATGGAATTCCAATTGAGCTGTTTCAAATCCTGAAAGATGATGCTGTGAAAGTGCTGCACTCAATATGCCAACAAATTTGGAAAACTCAGCAGTGGCCACAGGACTGGAAAAGGTCAGTTTTCATTCCAATTCCAAAGAAAGGCAATGCCAAAGAATGCTCAAACTACCACAGAATTGTACCACTCATCTGACATGCTAGTAAAGGAATGCTCAAAATTCTCCAAGCCAGGCTTCAGCCATACGTGAACCATGAACTCCCTGATGTTCAAGCTGGTTTTAGAAAAGGCAGAGGAACCAGAGATCAAATTGCCAACATCCTCTGGATCATGGAAAAAGCAAGAGAGTTCCAGAAAAACATCTATTTCTGCTTTATTGACTATGCCAAAGCCTTTGACTATGTAGATCACAATAAACTGTGGGAAATTCTGAAAGAGATTGGAATACCAGACCACCTGATCTGCCTCTTGAGAAATCTGTATGCAGGTCAGGAAGCAACAGTTAGAACTGGACATGGAACCAATTCCAAGGGAGGCACAATTTGCCAAAATTCACACAGGAAGAAATAGACAATCTGAATAGGCTTGCATCTATTAAATTACTTGAACCAATAATTAATAACCTTCCAAAACAGAAGCACTTGGCTCAGATGGGTTCACTTAAGGATGGAATTATACCACTTCTTTACAGTCTCTGTCAGAGGGGAAGCAGAGGTGATGCGTCTAACTCATTCTGGGAGGTGCTGTTCAATCGTTCAGTTGTGTCCTACTCTTTGCGACCCATGAGTTGCAGCACACCAGGCTTCCCTGTCCTTCACTATCTCCCAGAGTTTGTTCAAACTCATGTCCATTGAGTCGGTGATGCCATCCAACCATCTTGTCCTGTCATCCCCTTCTCTTTTTGCCTTCAGTCTTTCTCAGCATCAGGATCTTTTCCAGTGAGTCGGCTTTTTGCATCAGGTGGCCAAAGTATTGGAGCTTCAGTTTTAGCATCAGTCCTTCCAATGAATATTCAGGGTTGATTTCTTCTAGGATTGACTGTTTTGATCTCCTTGCTGTCCAAAGGACTCTTAAGAGTTCTCCAACACCACAGTTTAAAAGCACCAATTCTATGGCACTCAGCTTCCTTTATGGTCCAACTCTCACATCTATACATGACTACTAGAAAAAGAATAGCTTTGACTATATGGACCTTTGCTGACCAAGTAATGTCTCTGCTTTTTAATACACTGTATAGGTTTGTCATAGCTTTTCTTACAAGGAGCAAGTGTCTTTTAATTTCATGGCTAGAGTCACCATTCACAGTGATTTTGGAGCCCAAGAAAATAAAGTCTGTCACTGTTTCCATTGTTTCCTCATCTATTTGCCATGAAGTGATGGGACCAGATGTCATGATCTTAGTTTTTTGAATACTGAGTTTTTAGCCAGCTTTTTCCACTCTCCTCTTTCACTTTCATCAAGAGACTCTTTAATTCTTTGTTTTCTGCCATCAGGGTGTCATCTGCACATCTGCAATAATCTGAGGTTATTGATATTTCTCCCAGAAATCTTGATTCCAGCTTATGTTTCATCCAGCCCAGCATTTCACACACATTTGACATGTACTCTGCACAGATGTTAAATAAGCAAGGTGACAACACACAGCCTAGACGTACTCCTTTTCCAGTTTGGAACCAGTATGTTGTTCCATGTCTGGTTCTAAATATTGCTTCTTGACCTGCATACATGTTTCTCAAGGGACAGGTCAGGTGGTCTGGTATTCCCATCTCTTTAAGAATTTTCCACAGTTTGTTGTCATTCACACAGTCAAAGGCATTAGTGTAGTAAATGAAGCAGAAATAGATGTTTTTCTGGAATTCTCTTGCTTTATCTATGATCTGATGGATGTTGGCAATTTGATCTCTGGTTCCTCTTCCTTTTTTAAATATAACTTGAACATCTGGAAATTCTTGTTTCAAGTACTGTTGGAAGATTTTGAACATGACCTTGCTACTCTGTGAAATGAGTGCAATTGTGTGGTAATTTCTTTGGCATTGCCTTTGGTGAAAGTGAAGTCACTCAGTTGTGTCCAACTCTTCACGACCCCATGGACTGCAGCCCACCAGGCTCCTCCATCCATGGGATTTTCCAGGCAAGAGTACTGGAGTGGGGAGCCATCACCTTCTCTGTTCTTTGGGACTGGAATGAAAACTGACCTTTTGTAGTCCTATGGCCACTGCTGAGTTTTTAAAATTTGTTGGCATACTGAGTGCAGCACTTTAACAGCATCATCTTTTAGAATTTGAAATAGCTCAGCTGGAATTCCATCACCTGAACTAGCTTTGTTTGTAGTGATGCTTCCTAAGGCCCACTTGACTTCTCAGTCCAGGATGTCAGGCTTGAGGTGACTGATCATACCATCGGGGTTATCAGGTCATTAAGACCTTTTTGTATAGTTCTTCTGTGTATTCTTGCCACCTCTTCTTAATAACTTCTGCTTCTGTTAGGTCCATACCATTTCTGTACTCTATTGTGCCCATCTTTGTGTGAAATATTCCCTTGGTAGGTCTAATTTTCTTGAAGATATCTCTAGTCATTTCTATTTCATTGTTTTCCTCTATTTCTTTGCATTGTTCACTTAGGAAAGCTTTCTTATCTCTCCTTGCTATTCTTTGTATCTCTGCATTCAGATGGGTATATCTTTTCTCTTTTGCCTTTTGTTTCTCTTTCTATCTCAGCTATTTGTGAAGTCCCCTCAGTCAACCATTTTGCCAACCATTTCTTTTTCTTGGGAATGATTTTGATCACTTCCTCCTGTACAGTATTACGAACCTCCATCCATAGTTCTTCAGGCACTCTGTCCATCAGATCTAATCCTTGAATCTATTTGTCACTTCCATGGTATAATCGTAAGGGATTTGATTTAGGTCATACCTGAATCTGTGAGATGGTGGTTGCCCTAACTATAAAACCAGACAAAGACATTACAGGAAAAGAAAACAACAGACCATTATTTCTCATGAACACAGATGCAAATACCTTCAACAAAACATTAGCCAAGAGAATCCAACAATGTCTAAAAAGAATTATACATTGTGATCATGTGGGAAAAAATATAAAGACACCTCTGACCAAGGACCTTTACCTGAAATATACAAAGAACTCTTAAAACTCAGTAATAAGAAAAGAAATAAGCTGGTTTTAAAGCAATTCAAAGATCTTAACAGACACCTTACCCAAAAGATATATATAGATGGCAAATAAACTTATGAAGAGGTATCATACTGCATGTCATCAGAGAAATACAAAATAAAACAACTAAGAAATACCACTCTACACCTATTAGGAGGGCAAAAATTTACATTGACAATATCAAGTGCTGGCAAGGATGTAGAGCAACAGGAATTCTCATTCTTTGATAGTGGGAATGTGAAATCATATAGCAACTTTAGATGACAGTTTGATGGTTTCTTATAAAATGGAACATACTGTTAGCACATTATCCAACAACTATGCTTTTTGGTCTTTTACCCAAAGGAGGTAAAAATATATGTTCACATAGAATTCTGCATACAGGTGTTTATAGCAGCTTTATTCATAATTGCCCAACTTTCAAGCAACCAAGATGATCTTTAGTAGGTAAATGAACAAATATACTGTGGGACATCCAGAAATGAGCTATCAAGCCATGAAAGGATGTGGAGGAAACTTGAATGCATATTACTAAGTGAAAGAAATCAACCTGAAAAGGCTACATCCTGTGTGATTCCAAGCGTAGGACATTCTGGAAAAGGCAAAATTATGGAGACTATAACAAGTTCAGTGGCTGCCAGGAGGGACATAGGAGGAGTGCGTAGGTGGAACGCAGAGAATTTTTCAGGCGGTGAAAATACTCTATATGATATCATAATGATGGATACTTGTCATCATACATTTGTCCAAACCCATTGAATATACAATACTATGAATGGACCATAGGGTAAACTATGGCCTTTGGGTGATTATGACGTGTCAATATGGTCATCCTTTGTAACAAAGGATATACCTCTCTAGTAGGATCTGTTCATCGTGAGAGGGGCTACACATGTGTGGGTTCAGAGGGTCCATGGGGAATCTATACCTTCCCTTCAATTTTGCCAAGAACCTTAAAGTCCTCTAAAAAATAAATGTCTTAATACAAGAAATATTAGGGACACTATCATTGACTAATTCATAAGACTCTCAGGAATAAGCTTGGGGAATTCTTTTTTTCAAAAATGTTGCCTGAGTGATTATAAAATACAGTCAGGGAGGAGAACATCACTGGTCCTTAAAAAATCTGAATTTGCTTTAATTTTCTTTGATTATATTGATTTCCTTGTGTAAACCAATGAACTTCCAAGGGTCTGGTTTTCCTAAACTTCTAGATATTGTAAGAAGACTATCTAAATAGGGATTTAAAAGTTGGTATCTTCTAATTGTCTTACTAGTCAGAAATATGTTGGGGTTTCAAATTTCTTACTGAGAAAGGAAAATGAGGTGAATAATAGGAAGAGTCCTCACCATGGGCCAGTCTCTTCTGAGTGCCCAAAGTCTGTGACCTCCATTCATTATCACAAGAACCCCTTGAGTGGGTCCTTGTGAGGCTAGATGTTAGTTATAGATAGAAGAACCTTGGTGAAGTAAGTCTCCAGACGATGCCAGAAGCATGTTGGGAGAGGTGTGGCTGGGAGGCAGACTCCTGTGGCTCAGACAGAGCCTGGAAGGTGGGGAAGGGAGGGAGCCACCTTTTAGGAGCCATTTTTTAGGAGCCCAGGGGGTGTTTGCTCAGCCCTCCAGATTCCCATCCAGAGTCCCATCCAGGTGTGAGGACAGCACAGTTGGCTAATTAAGCTGAAAGCAGCATTGAGGCGCCCAGGGAGGAAATCAAGGCATCTGTTCCCCACAGCTCATCAACTCGCTCTTTTCTGTTGCATCTTTGTAAGGATGAGCCCCCTCCTCCCAGGTGAAGGTCAGCACCGGGGGCTGAGTGAGGACAGTTAGCAAGGAGCTGAGAACTTTACTTTTACTCTTTACTTAACATCTACCTTTGGTGGAGCCGGTCCCATTTCTATTTGTGAACAGCGACCAGAACTGATTTTCTCTGAACCCAGTGAACACAATTTACAGCATCTTCCTCACCCCTACCCTGCCTTCCTCCCTACTTTATTTATTTGTTTATTTTTATCCTGCGAGAGGGACACCTACTGCCCCATCCAGGGGGAAATCAAGGCCATGATTGGGGTTATCAAGGGTGATGAACAAAGTGAAATGCTAATGAAACCCCTGCATGTGGCCTCAGGTGTCTGGATAATGGATGCAGGCATCATTCAGCTCTTCTCAGGGACAGCTGGTGCAAAAACCAAAGGGAGTTCTTCGTTGGTTTCTTTGGTTTGTAGTAAAGTCACTTTGATGCATATATTCACTAACATTCAGTGTGTTCCTAGCCCCTTTCTGTCACC
Source organism: Madoqua kirkii (assembly GCA_006408675.1). NCBI lineage: Eukaryota > Metazoa > Chordata > Mammalia > Artiodactyla > Bovidae > Madoqua > Madoqua kirkii. The sequence continues at coordinate 25,487 of SJYC01052965.1, read as the reverse complement.
TGTTTGGGGCCCAAGAGAGAAGGCCAGAGAAAAGATTACTAACTTTAGTATATTGAACATTTAGAAAATACCATTCAGTGAACCATAAGTTCTATATCTTATTTGTGTTATTGTTTTTAATAAAAGCTAGTATTTACAGAGTGCTTCTATCTTCCAGGCACTAATCTAAGTACCTTTTAATTCTCACTTATTTAAAAAAAATTTAAGTATAGTTGATGTATATTATTATAAGTTACAGGTGTACATCATAGTGATTCCCATTTTAAAGGTTATACTCTACTATTGTTATAAGATGTTGTCTATATTCCTTATGTTGTACAATATTCCTTGTATCTTATTTTACTCACCCAAGAGTCTGAATTTGCTTCAGTTCGGTTATTCCAGAAAACGTTTGGTAGTTCTGTTCACTGTTGAGTTCCCAGTGCCTAGAACAGTTGCCTGGCTAGTTAATTGTCTGTTGGATGGATGAGTTTCTGCTCTTCTGCTCAACTATAACCTTTAGGCAGGGCTGTCCAGGCAGGAAGGTGGCGCAGCCTCCATGGGGCCGTGTGCCCATATCTGTCCCAGCATCCCTGTGCCCTGTGAGACTCTCCCTAGGGCAGGTTCCAGACCTGACTTTCCTTGCCTGCAGTATATCTTTCAACATGGAAGATGTGCAAGGAAATAAGGATATGCAAATGAAATAAAAGCTCACCCAAGCTTTGTGAATTTTAATCTTCAAAAATACTTGGAAACCACTATAATTTAATGTTTCCAACAAGGTTCAGAAAGTGTACAAATATATTTATTAAAACTAAATCAGTTTTTCACAGTCAGTAGGCTTCTGTGATGTCCTGAGTCACGACACTTCTTAAGAAAAATATATTGAAGGAAATGAAAAAGAAACTTTTGATTCTTTGTGTAACCCAGTGTCCATCACACCTGATCATTAGGGGAAGAGACAATTTTTGTTTGTTTCAGGGTTTCCTTAAGCTCTGTGGTTGGCTGTACAGATGTCCCCATCCTGTTTGGACCTGTTCCTCTCTGAGTCTGTCCACTGTCTTTTTCTGGACACCATCTCTCTCTGCCTGCCTGGGTTCCCTTGGTGCTCCCTGGGAAAACCAAGGAATAATCAAGGAGCCTGTTTTCTCCTCCTAGTATGAGCAGTGACTTGTGTTCTCCCAGCTGTCTTCTTGAGTGGAATGGTGGAATCAGACACACCTAGTTTATACTTTTAGCTCAGTCATGAGCTGGGTGAGCTTGGGCAAGGCGATAAACCATTACTAGTATTGTTTTTAAAATATTTAGAATTTTAAAAATTTCTTAAAAGTTATCATGTGCATAATAGGAAACCAAAAAAAAAAAAAAAACCCACACACGCACAAGAAGCAAAACATGAAGTCATTTGTAATCACAGTTTACTGTTTGATGTGTCTTTCTAGGTCTCATTTGTGTATTTTCACAGCTAAGCATCCATTTGTATATAGTTAAGATCACACAGCTATTGTTTTTCAATTTGAGGAAGAAATTCTGAAATCTAACCTTCAGAGTTGCTTTATGAGGGCTGAGTCCACTGACATACCCTCGCTGACAACATGCCCCAGGAGGGTATGGGGGTATAGCTCTAATTTTAAAGTCTCTTTATTTGAAACATTTCTGCAGGGTTTGCACTGTATACTAGTCTATTCATGCCTGTTTTGCTATCCACTGAGCCTCTCTGCCTCACACTTCTGTAGACGGAGAACTGACATTCCAGGATGATGTTATGCTGTGCACACCCTGCAAAGCCCTGTGACGTTTGCCATCGGCTGCCTGTCCTCACCACCCACTCCCCTTCCAAAGGCATGGGTGTCTGAGGCAACACAGACACAGTGCCTGGTGCTTGGTAAACTTCTGTAATGTTGCTTGAAAACAACCTCTGGAATTCAGGCTGAAGAGATCAGTAGGTAAAGGGCTCTTTGGAGAGTGCCTGCTTGCCCGTCTCGTGCCTGAGGACCTGCTGCCCTCTGCTCCTTCACGTGGCCAGCCTCCCACCCCCCCTGGAGCCTAACACTGGCTGCTTATTGAGTCTGTCAGCATTTCCTCTGTGGAGCTCAGACTGACTAACTAGCCTTCCCCTCCTGATGACTGAAGCCACAGGGCATAGACAGGCCAGCGCTTTTCCACAAGGCATCTGCTGAGGAAAGGCACGGTCGAGCCCTTAGGCTGAGCTTGTCAACTCTGCGTCTACCGGTGGGTCTTTGGTATGGGTGCCTGTGCACGTACGTGATGGTGGATGTGGGAATATACTCCCGTGGCTTGAGGGCTATGGAGTGTGAGTCCTGCTCATGGAGCCAGTAGATATTTCCCTGGACAGTCAGGGCTGACTGGCACTTTTGGAAAGACTTTAAGTCAATAATTCTCATCAACTTGGAGGATAATTTAGGGTGAAGCTGGCTCTGGGTAACTGAAACTATTACCCTCATTTTGATGTACATTTTATTATTATTTTTTTGCCATCTAACTTGGGCTTTTGGTTTCAAAGAAGTCATGATCATTCCAAAGAAAAAAAAAAGGTCAGGATGGATATCAGTTGGTTCTTTCTCTCTCTTCACATGCATTTAATGTGAGTTTCCTCAGGCCATTGTAGCCTAAGGGTTAAAGCGGGTCAGGTCATCAGTAATCCTCTGTGCTTTCCTAGCTCTCACCCTCCCCTGCTAGTACAGAACCCCATCCTTGCCTAAAGCCCCTCAGGGGTCCCTGGTGTCCTGTGAGAGCTCACAGGGGAGTTGGTCAGCTGCTGCAGGTTTCTGCTGCGCGCTGCTGCCTCTGGGCCAACTGCCTGTGTCTGTCTCTGCTGGATGTCACCACATCCACAGGCCACAGGCCACAGACCCTGCCCCCCACCTCTGCCCCATTCCCCACGGAGTGCCTCTGTGTCCCTCTGTGAGCACATGTCCCCAACCCTGCGGCGTCACTGAGGCTGCAGGGAACTCTGGAGGTGCTCGTGCATGGCGGTCCGGGCACAGTTGGAGGGAATTGCTGTCTCCACTCTGTGCTTCCCCAAAACCATCCTGCCCACAGCTGCTGCTTAAAGAGTGGTCAGACATCAAGCATTTCAATATTTATTTAAGGTCCTCTCTTCCCAGGGAATTAGGATAGCGTGAGGTTAGAATCTGGGCAATGGGTTCAGACTGATTGGAGTTTAAAACCTGACTCCCCAGTGCAGAAGCCATTGATACTAGAAACATTTCTTCCCTTCTTTGAGCTTTAGCATCTCCATCTGTGAAACAGAAACAGCACAACACCTGGTGGCTCAGATGGTAAAGAGTCTGCCTGCAATGCGGGAGACCTGGGTTCAGTCCTTGGCTCTGGAGGATCTCCTGGAGGAGGAAATGGCAATCCACTCCCATATTCTTCCCTGGGAAATTCCATGGACAGAGGAGCCTACAGGCTGCAGTCCACAGGGTCACAAAAGAGTCAGGTGTGACTGAGTGACTGGGCACACAGCACCTGACTTGGGACTATTTAAAGGCTGAATAAGATAATGCATGCAGAATTCAGTGTATGTAGTGATGCTTATAGTGTAGCAGATCAGTTCAGTTCAGTCACTCAGTCGCTCCTACAGGCTGCAGTCCACAGGGTCACAAAAGAGTCAGGTGTGACTGAGTGACTGGGCACACAGCACCTGACTTGGGACTATTTAAAGGCTGAATAAGATAATGCATGCAGAATTCAGTGTATGTAGTGATGCTTATAGTGTTAGCAGATCAGTTCAGTTCAGTCACTCAGTCGCGTCCAACTCTGCAACCCCATGGACTGCAGCACACCAGGCTTCCCTGTCCATCGCCAACGCCCAGAGTTTACTCAAACTCATGTCCATTGAGTTGGTAATGCCATCCAACCATCTCATCCTCTGTCGTCTCCTTCTCCTCCTGCCTTCAATCTTTCCCAGCATCAGGGTCTTTTCAAATGAGTCAGCCCTTCGCATCAGATGGCTGAAGTATTGGAGTTTCAGCTTCAACATCAGTCCTTCCAATGAACATTCAGGACTGATCTCCTTTAGGATGAACTGGTTGGATCCCCTTGTGGTCCAAGGGACTCTCAAGAGTCTTCTCCAACACCACAGTTCAAAAGCATCCATTCTATGGCTGCAGTCACCATCTGCAGTGGTTTGGGAGTCCCCCCAGATAAAGTCTGTCACTGTTTCCATTGTTTCCCCATATATTTGCCATGAAGTGGTGGGACCGGATACCATGATCTTCATTTTCTGAATGTTGAGTTTTAAGCCAACTTTTTCACTCTCCTCTTTCACTTTCCTCAGGAGGCTCTTTAGTTCTTCTTTGCTTTCTGCCATAAGGGTGTTGTCATCTGCATATCTGAGGTTATGATTCCAGCTTGTGCTTCATCCATCCTGGCATTTCACTTGATGTACCCTGCATATAAGTTAAATAACATAAATAAATTCATGTTGATGTACGGTTTCTGCCATGCATCAACGTGACTAAAGCAGAATGTTGTACTATAACTTCACCATGGAGTGCTTTCCCTTAGAGGGCCACAATCTTTTCCTGGGAGCCCCAGTTTGAATGTCCACAGGAGCTGTAGAGAGGACTGTTGTGTGAGTCAGACTGTGATAAGACATTGGAGAACAGAACACATTGCGCATCTAAAGGCAGTAAAAGTCAAATAGTAAAAAACCCTGCTGGCCCATGTGGATGGTTCTTCAGAACAGGAAGCCACCAGGCTCTCAGACCCCTGCCTTGCCCTACTGCCGGGCACCCTGGCCTCTTCTCCCCTGTTCTCTCCCTCTTCTACACAAAGCTGGATGTTTGCAAGGTTCTTATTCTTTCAGAAGTACAGTTGCTCTGCTCAGTTAGGCTTTGAGCTCTTCAAATGCTGGGGCAGGCAGATGTGGACTTAAATTTCATCTCCACCGATTCCATGCCATGTGGCTTGGCTATGAAATCTGAACTTCAGGCTTCTGATGTGTAAAACTGGAATGTAGTATTGGGTTCGCCAAAAACTTCATTAAAGTTTTTCTGTAAGCTGCTATGGAAAAACCTGAATGAACTTTTGGGCCAACCCAATATCTTCTTCATGGGTTGTTTAAGAAAACAATGATAATATAATTCATTTAACATAGTGTCTGGCATATTACAGGGCTTCCTAGGTGATGCTAGTTGTAAAGAACCCACCTCCCAATATAGGAGATGTAAGAGACGCAGATTTGACCCCTGGGTTGGTAAGACCCCTTGGAAAAGAAATTGGTGACTCACTCCAGTATTCTTGCCTGGAGAATTCCATGGACAGAGGAGCCTGGTGGGCTACAGTCCCTGGGATCACAAGCAGTTAGATATGACATGGGTTTAATAAATGCTAGTTATTATTGCTGTTATTAATATTTACCATTCATTCATTCATCACACATTGTCCTCTGTGTCTGTCCATCCTTGTTCACTGACTAACAGCATATGTGAACAGAATGTATCTAGTCAAAGGGAACAAATTCCTCCTGAGATCTTGGGACATGGTATGAATTAGCACTCATCTACCTGGGTCAAAGGGAGGATCAGGCTTGGCCTGTCCAGGAGGGAGCTGGGGTTTGGGGAGCAGGTATCAGGTAGGGTTAGCTAGCAGGGGACTGGGCTCACTTGGGCCCTTGACTTCATTCTCAGCTCCCCCTCGGCTACTCTCAGATCACAGAGGACTCTCTACAGCCATGTGTGGTCAGGGTCACCTCTGCACACCTCTGTGCCTGCAGGGGGGCTGTAACTTAACCCTGAGCCTAGGTTTTGGGAGACAGAGACGGTGGCTATTTACATGCTCTGAGGATTTTCAACCTCTTCTCTACTCTCGTGGAACCCCCGGTGGACTGGGGCCGGCCAGCACCCGTATCTTCTGTCATGTCTCTCTAACTCCTGCATAGACCCCCCAGAACTGACTCCAGTGGCAGTGCCCGCCTCCTTCTGAGCAGCCTTTTCTTGGCAGCTCAGTATCTCTATCTTTACCCTTCCCTCTTTTTCCTTTCTCCACTAATCATTTTTGTAGTTAATGAGATTTCCACCCCTGTACTCTAATTACATGACTCTGGGGTCAGTTCAGTAACCATCCAGCTTTCTGTTTATATACCACTGGGCTTCTCAGCTCTTCTTCCCAAAGTCCCTCCCTGACCCCTTTATTTTTCACTGCTGCAGCAAACAAAGTATGTCTCAAAGTAGATGGTTATTTTCCTAATAAGGTGTCTCCATAAGTGAAGAGACACTGCTGTCAAATGTGAATAATTCATAAAAATATTGTTGGGTCCTTGGCCTTAAAAGCAAATGTTTGGCAGCTCAGTTAATGCTCATCTGAAGATGTCTAATATTCTCTGGGGCTTTCTCACTGTTAAAATGAAACTTAACAGTAACAATGGCTGCTAGGAATAGTCCCTTCTTGTCAACCATATTGATCACTTACACTGCATATCGATCAATTGATTAAGTCCTTCTTGGACATTTGTTGAACTCAGTAGTGTGCTGTTTTCTCTAGGGAAGTGACTAGGGGAGCTCTAAAAGAATAGATGCTTGCTCCATCCCAGGGTCTCTGAGCATCCAAGGTTACCCACCAGACTCTGCTGACATGCAGATAGGGTTGAGAACCATGACTCTGGGGAAAGAGAGGAGACTGTGTTTTCCTCACCTTCTGGAAGCTTAATGGTATTCAGAAGAGTTTCTGTTGTGTACTCTGCAGTGCTGGGTGTAAGAAACGCCGAGGGAAGAAAAGCCACCACTAGGGACCGTCCATGGAAACCTTTATTGGGTGGTCGCTCTCGGGCAGACTCCTGGCAGGGAGCGGGGAACGGAAGGGAGTCTTCGAGGAATGGCGGCTGGGAAAGGGGATTTATAGTCAGGGCTGTCGTTCAAGCCAGGTCCTCCCACATAAGGTAGGACGTGCGGGCTGTAGTGGTGATTGGTACTTGATTGAGCCAGGCCATGGGGTTGGTTCCCGGAAGTTTGGTCTGCTTCCGGTTCCTGTTTGGGCGGTGGCCAACCACCAGGACCTTTCATGACGCTTTTCCGGGGCTTTTCGTCGTGACATGCCCGAACATGCCCGAACATGCTCGACCTCTCACTGGGTACTCTTACAGCTATTATTTCACCTTCTTAGTTCTTTATCCGGACTAAACTCCCTAAATTCTAAGCACAGATGCAGATTCTGAGGCTCAGCATCAAAGATAGACAGTCAGGAGTGGCAGGAATAGCCTCAAGCCTAAATCTCTCTGGCTACAAACCTCATACCTTTTGTACCCTCTCAAGCTCTTTATACCAGGAAAAGACACAAGGCTATGTATAATAAATGCCACATCCTCGATTCTGGTTCATTTAGAAGAAGAAGAGGGGGAAATGAGTACCATTTGGAGAATTCAGCCATGATTTTGCTGAGGAGGCAAGATTAAAGTGGGACTTGACAGATCCCTGTGATGAACTTGGAAAATATAAACAAATAATGCTTCTTTCATTCCTGAGCACAGTGACAACAATTTCCTAGGTCTTTCTCATGTTTCATTATAAACAGGTGTGTGATGTGGGAAAGACGGTGGAGGGAGTGGACAACTTACAATCCAGGCCAGGTCTCCTCGAATTTGTGATCCTCTAGGGGGGTGTTTTCATCCTCATCTTGCAAGTTTAGAACTTTCTGTACTGGCCAGGCATTGAGGTTAGGCAATATGGATCTGTTGTGGGTTCGAGACCCGTCATGGAGTGCTGATGTGGATATTTACAGCAGAGGGCCTCTCCAGCATCATGCACCTGCAAGGGACATTGCCTCTGGGGGTGGGTGGGGAGCAGTGCTTGAGAAAGCCCCTATCATAGATCTGAATATTGCCTGGGGACCCCAGAAGAGGAGCAAAGGGAGCTGTATATTCACCAGGAATATTGCCTCCTATTTGACCCGAAGATACTTTGGCTTCATTCAGAAGTGTCTATTGTTAGAATGAGACCAGGCACTCCGCTGGGCAGGGATACCTCAAAGCATGATTTCTTTTGCCTTTCTGAACTTCATCTGATACGTTATGATAGCTTAGTCAAGGCCATGTGTAATGAAGCTTATCTCCTTCATTTCTTAAATCTCCTTAGTAGGTTTTTATTTTTATTGTGGGAAAATTAACCTGACACCAGCTTACGATTTTAACCGTTGTTAAGCGTACAGTTCTGTGGCTTTAAGTGCATTCACACTGTTCTACAGCTAATACCGTCACCCATCTCCAGATGTTTTCATTTTCCCCAGCGGAAACGCTGTACCCTTGACATGCTCACTGTTGGTCTCCCCCTTCCCCAGCCTTTTGCATTTTTTATTGGGTGTGAGATACCTGAGGAAATATCAGTATATAGAAAGCTGACTCGGGAGGGTATTGAAATAGAATCCTAGACCTCCCCTTCATAGATTCTGACCCTGCAGGTCTAGAGGGAGATCTGCACGCCTGAGTTCCTGTGATTCTGATACAGGAGGCCCGTGGATCTTAAAGTCTGAGGATGTTCAGTGGATCCTGGTCCATCCACTGACACCCCCGCCCCTGCCCTAAGAGCCCCCTTCCACCTAACACTCCTCCTTGACTAGTAAGTAATCCCTTCCTAGGCAAGGGATCCAGGGTTATGATTCCTCTCTCTTTTCTCTAGACGCTCCTTGGTTTCTTTTTGGGCACATAAGGAACGTCAACTTCTGAGGCTGTGAAATATTTATCCTTTCCTCTCTCTCCTTTACAATCACTTTGCTGCAAGGCTGTCTTCTTGACAGCCCCTGGAGAGCTGTAGTATGGGATAACTTAAGAGGACTTAAGTATTTCTATTGACTAAAATTTGGGATAATTCTAGAAAAATTGGAGCTCCCTGAGTATACGTGTATGGATTCAGGTGTTCATATGTATATATCTACTCTATTCAGTCACTGGTTCTCAGAGTGGGGTCCCTGGCCAGCAGCTCGAGTGTCACCTAGGAAACTGCAGCAACTGCAAATTCATGGGCCTCATGCCTGATCTACTGAAACACTGGCATGAAACCTGGAAAACCTATGTTTGAACCAGCCCTCCAAATGGCTCTGATGTGTGAGAACTGCTGCTTTAAATGTATTGTCTAATTGAACCCTCACAAGAACATAGGGAGAACCTCCACCCAAGAAAAGACAAGGAAACTTAGCAAGGCTAAAGATAAGAGGGTTGACTATATCCCCTCAAAAATCCCAGTGCCAGCAGGGGGTCCTGGGAAGGGTACTGTTTTACAGCTCCTTGCATTTCAGCAAGCAAACTGCTACCTAGAGAAAAAGGATCCCAGGCCTTTGCAAGTACAAAGGACAAAGAGGGCAGAGTTTGCAGATGGGAGGTGTCAGGGGGCTGTCTGTGCAAAAAACAGCCAGGAAGCATCTTTGCACACAATTTCCCTTGTCCCGCATTTAGCCGGCTGGCCCACTCCAGAGGGAAACCTTGGCTTCCTTTGGCGTCAGCAGCTGGCTGTGCTCTGCAGGAGGTGGGTGAAGTGTCATCACTCAGGGCAGGGTGAGGGGAGCACAGGAGGCCAGCTGTTGGCTCTGGACCTGCAAAGATTGGTGCCATTTGGTCTTGGCTACTGCTTCCCATGACCCCAGGGAACTGCTGCACTTGCAGCTTGTAACCCAGCTGTTTTGGGCGCCTCTGAAGAAGCATAAAGTCCTCTATAGCTGTTTTTCTTATTCCTTTAAAGTTTGCTTTGATTAGCATGAAGTTTGCTAATGGAAAATCAACGTGTCTTTCTGACTCTGGGTCTGGCAGAAAGGCTGCGGGGCATTGGACTATTGTCTTCCATTTTCTCCTGGTCCAACCTGAGGTTCAGATGAGCAGGGATGAACTCACCCACCAATACTCAGGGGCTTCTGCTCTAGGCCGGGTAAGGTTCTACTGGGTAGGGACACAGCATGCAGATGGATCCTCCCCTCGTGGAACTTGCCTTCTAGAGGCAGAGACTTCCTTATTTGTGATAGATGGTATGAAGATAGCAAGACAGAAAGATATGGTATCATGTGTCTATTGCTGTGTGATGTGCCATCCTAAGACTCTGGTTTAGAGCAATACTTATTCAAGGTGAACGTGTTAGTTGCTCAGTCATGTCTGACTCTTTGAGACCTCATGGACTGTAGCCCATCAGGGTCCTCTGTCTGTGGAATTCTCCAGGCAAGAATACTGGAGTGGATAGCTATTCGCTTTTCTAGGGGATCTCCCCAACCCAAGGATCAGACCTGGGTCTTTTGCATTGCAGGCAGAGTCTTTACTGTCTGAGCTACTAGGAAGCCCTATCAGGACTGAGCTCATCAGGGTGGCTCTTTTGTGTAGCTTACTGATAGTCCCTGTGTGCGACTGCATTTGGTTGAGGTTGGCCATGTCTGGCATTAGCTAGATCAGCTGCCCGCTCGTCTGCTCACCATGTGGCTTCAAGACATCTCCTTCTGCCTGTGGCTTCTCCATCTAGGATATCTAGGAAGAGGCCTGGATTTCCTACACAGGGGCTCCAGCCTTTCACAAGCACAGAAGCAGAAGTTGTCAGGCCCTCTTAAGGCACAGCATCACCTCTGCCACATTCTTTGGTTAAAACAAGTCACAGGACCAGCCCATTCTTTAGTTAAAACAAGTCACAGGACCAGCCTAGATTCAAGGGAATGTGACTGTGGAAGGTACAGGTACCTGGAAGCCTGGTGGCCTTGGAACTGTCATTTAAAGGGCTATCCCAGAGACCGAGATGAGATGGTGGGTGGGGAGTCACACAGATGAGGTGCACGTGGGGATGGTAGGTGGGCTGGTGGGGGCAGCCCTCTCTGGAGAAGTGAGCTTTGGGCTGAGGCAAAGGTCTGAGGGATGAGCATTCTGGTCAGTACAGTATGACTTTCTTTACCATAAAAGTGGCCTCCTCACCTTCTGCTCCCCAAATGGAGCTGCATGAAGATCCCTTTTATTGACAGGGATGGGAAAACGGACGGACGGAACTGGAGGTAGGAAAATGAGGTGCTTCACAGTCGTGGAGCCAGTCATGAGTCAGCTGGGAGGGACCAGGAGAATGGGACTGAGGGAACAGCCTGGGGACACCCTCCCAGCCGGCTTCCTGAGCGCTTCTAGAACAGACGCTGAGCTGAGCCACTGGCCGTTGGCAGAGGATGAATGGAATATGGGGCATCAGCTCTGAAGAAGTTCTTTGCATTCTTTCGGAGGCACCAGTGTTGTGGTAGCAGCTGTTGCTTTGCTTCTTGGGAGGGGAGACCTCTATGGAAGGTTCGGGAATCATTTTCAAATGTCAAGTGTCTTAACAGGTGTCTGAAACAGCTCTTAGGGCTTTTGCTTGTAATAGTACAGATAGAATCAGAAAGGATTGAACCAGTTTTTTCTCTGTGATCCACAGACCAGCTGCCCCAGAATCCCTGGTGAGCTTGTTAAAATGCAAATTCTCAGTCCCAGTTTCAGATGGATTGATCAGAATGTGTGGGAGATAGACCCTAGGACTGCACATTTTATAGATAGCTCCCCCCGCCAATGATTCACCTGTTCATAAAGGCTCAAGAAGCACTGCTTTAAACTTCCATGACCACAGATGGAGTTACACATGAATTGCTTGGAAATGACATAGAGAATCATTCTTTGAACTCCAGCTCAGATGTTATCTTCCCAAGAAGCCTTCCCCAAATTTCTTGAGATGAAGCTGCTTGCATGGGTGCTGGGGTGCTTAGTGCACATCATTGAGATGGTCTGGTGGGCCATCGTTTACTCTTGGCATATCAAGAGCTCTTGTTGGTGGGAACAAAAGTGTTAGAAGGCTACTGGGGCATTGTCCTAATCTGTAAAGAAAAGGCCTCCTTCCCTACTCATGAAAGTGGATCTCACTAGCAATTTCCTGGGCTCTATCTCCTGGTTCAGCTGGTCCTGGGAAGGAGTCCAAGAACTTCATGCACTGGATAATACTTCGTGCAATCCACTCCATCTATGAATGAAAACTTGAGGACCTAGGAGGCAAGGTGACTAACTAAAGGGCTCTAGGCCAGCTTGGAGTGGTACCCAGGTTTTCAGAGTCCCCGTCCAGTGCTCATTCTTCACATCCCAAGCTGACTTCTTCCTTCAGGGAGTGGACGTTTTGGTTTCATTTAAAAATTAAACCCTGACCATTTTCCTGCTCCCTTCCCATCTCACTGTGCGGCGTGGAAGGGAATTCGCACCTGAAGCAGCTCTTCCTTTGCTGTCCTCACTCAGGCCGAGCTGGGTGCAGAGGCAGGGCCTCTGCTGGAGTGTTCTGAAGAGCACCTTGTCCCCCACCTCCAGCAGGGACAGGCTTCCTCTGACCCTGACCACTCCGCTTCATTTTTCAGCCTGCAAATCCTGTTTGGTGAGCATCCCCTGGGGCTCCTTGCATTGAACGTGAATGGTTGCTAAAGGTGCCTCCCACTTCTTTGTGGGCAGCAAAGGGCTTGGGGGTGGATTTGCATATTGCTAATTACCGTTGATTCCAACTTCAGAGAAAAATCATTGATCCGTTTGTAACTTACAGTAATTTGCAAACCAATTACCTTCTGGCATCTTCTTTCTTGCTAAAAATGTGTCATTATTATTATTATTTTTTCTTTGAAAGAAAAATGATCTGGGTGTTATCCACGAAGGACCAGGCTCTCTGGTGCCTGAAAATCCTGCTGGGCTGGAACCTCATAACCTTTAAATCTTATACGGCACCCACACATAGTAGGTGTGCAATCAGTCACTGCCTGAAAGAAGTGATTAGAAACACTGTGGGGACCTGCTGGACCATAGGAGCTTCCTGTCTCCTCTGATGGGTGGTGCAGCGGGGCAGGGTACAGACTGTCCGGGTTGGAATCCTGTCTCTCCACTGTCTTTGTGACTTTGGACAGACATAGCTTTCTGTACTGGGCATTTCTTGAAATGGAAAGGCTAGGAGTACCTCGCTCCCTAGATTTGACGTAAAGATCGAATGAAATGATGTGGGTAGAATGCCCGGTCCATGGTAAATGTTAAATTAATGTTAATGATGACCTTTTCTTGGTTTGAAGAGTTGTTCATTCTGATTCGATAGGTGAATTGTCATTTTCCGACTGGACACCCAGCAGGCAAAAGAAATGCTCTCTAGTGTGGACTGAGGGTGTTGGCAGACAGAGGGCAGTGACGTTTTCTGCGTGTATGGTGGGAGGCTGTCATGGTGGGAGATGGGCTCTGACAACCTGCCTGAAGGAATCTGAGTGGTGGGAAAACAAGGGTACCAGAGGGTGTGAATCTGGGGAAATGGTACTTAGAGTCATAGATGTGGGAGTCAAAAGTCCTGTCTCTGAGTGATGGGTTTGCACTTACTGTGTGATCTTGGGCAAACCACTCCACATCTCTGAGCCTCAGAGGGAAGATAAGCATCCCGGTGCCAGTCTCACAACCAGGGCCAGGATGAGAGTAAGGAGAGACAGGTTTATACCTTGGGTGCAAAATTTAAGCAGGAAGGGTGCCAAAACCTCAGTAACCAAGATGAATAATATTTTAATGTAACATTAAACAAAAACAAAAACAAAAAACAACAACCCTAACTTGAGAAGAGACACTCTTCCTTGAACTCATCAAATAATGGGAAAAGAATTTCCATCTCCGAATGTGGCACTTCCCTAGAGACTCTGGTCCCTTACTCATCTGACAAGGCTGGTGTGGTGAGCAGAGCAGGGACACAGAGCCAGGTGATTCTTGTCTGAAATCCACAACATTGTGGCAGTGCTTCCCTCATGTCATCAGTCCTACTCATTATGCTAGAGAATCGTGTGTAACATATTTCTTCTGATAAACCACCTGGAGGGGGACGTCTCTCTAACTATTCAATACTTTGCATCACTCTCAGCGCCAAGCAGTGTCTTGCATATGGACACACTAACTAAGAACAAATCAATGAACCCTCCTTCTAATTTTGAACTCTTTGGTCTGCTTAATGAATTCCATCTCATTCATTCATCTTAATAAATTTAATAAAGATAAAGGGAACCCAACTGATGCATCTCATTCTGCTCATTTAGACAACCCTGAGTGGACAGTGGGGAACATGGCCCTCTCTTGAGCTGCCCTGAGTGGAACTTCTATCTAGAGAGGTAGTTCTCACAGTGTGGCGCCCAAGGGCAGCATCAGCACCACCTGAAAAAGTTCCTGGGCCCCATCCCAGGGTCTACTGAACCAGGAGGTAGGGCCAAGGAAATTGTGAGTGAGATCCACTTTCATGAGTTGGGAAGGAAACCTTTTCTCTCCAGATTAGGTCAACATCCCTATAGCCTTCTGAACCTTTTGGCTTGTAGGGAAAGTGTCTATCTTCGAAGGCCTTTTAATGACTCCCTCTTTCCTCTGGCCTCTTGGACACCTCCCGCCCTTTCCACTCTAGTTAGTGTGTAGAATTTGTAACTTGCTTTTCTATTTTCTATCTTGATAGTATGGACATCCTTCCAAGTCAGTATTTATAGATTGATCTCATTCTTTTATTTTTAACAATTTATATAATTAAGATTCATAGACTTTTCACACAACAGTAGGATGCAGATTCTATTCAAGTTCCCATAGACTACAAACTAGGAGACAATGGAACAAATCCAGGGACATAAAACAAGGTGCAAGCATTTCATGGTCTAAAGGGACTGAAATCATTCAGAATCTGTTCTCTTATCATCATGCAATTATGTTAGAAGTCACTATCAAAAGATGTTTGAAAATAGCCCACATATTTTCAGGTGCAATGTGATGTTTACCATGAGAGATCTTTGACTTAGCCATTGAAAGCCTCAGTAAAGTGAGAAGACTGAAAAAACACAGAGGGTGATTGCAGAGAATAAATGAGAAATTAGTATCAAAGATACTTTAAAAGCCCCATGTATTTGGAAATTAAATGTCCACTGTTAAATGATGGGTGTATCTAAGAAGCCATAACAAGGTAAATATTTGTAATGGAATGAAAACGGACAGAGAATCTACCAGAATGTCTTGCATGCAGCTGAAGCTGCTCAATGCAGCTAAATACAATGCGGAATCTTGAATAAGGTATGAAAACAAATAACTGACATGCATAAGATTTTGTGAAATTTGAGCAAAATCTGTACTTTAGTTAATACTGTTGTTGTTCAGTAGCTCAGTCATGTCTGACTCTTTATGACTCCATGTCCTGCAGCATGCCAGGTTTCCTTGTCTTTCACCATCTCCTAGAGTTTGCTCAAACTAAGGTCCATCGAGTCAGTGATGCTATCCAACAATCTCATCCTCTGTTGTTCCCTTCTCCTCCTGCCTTCAGTCTTTCCCAACATCAGGATCTTTTCCAATGACTGGGCTGTTTGCATCAGGTGGCCAAAAAGTATTAGAGCTTCAGCTTCAGCATCAGTCATTCCAATGAATAGTAATAAAACAATGAGTATGAATAATACTGTATCACATGTTAATTTTCTGTTTTTTTTTTATAATTAAAAAAATTATTTATTTATTTGGCTTTGCAACATGTGGATTTTGGATGAGCTGGAAATAGAACCATTTCCAGCTTGGAGTTGCAGTGAGAGAAGGTATGATGCAAAAGAACTTTCTCTGTTTCTCCAGGCTTAATGCTGTGCTCAATTGTCTTTAATTTTCTTGTCAGAACAGACAGGTTAAATATCATATCTCCTTCGCCCTCTGCCAGCATCTCCTGGCCTGCTAAGCTTGCGCTGTAGTTAAATACATTTTAGTGGCAGCTCTTTTGTTTCTTTTCTTTTAAAAGAGCCAAGTAAAGAGTAAACATGTTGTTTCGTTGCTTTCCCATTTAAGTAAATCTCTCTCTTTTTCATTTCTAAAAGTCTCTTTGCTCTAGTGGATTTGGT
Organism: Madoqua kirkii; assembly: GCA_006408675.1. Lineage (NCBI taxonomy): Eukaryota > Metazoa > Chordata > Mammalia > Artiodactyla > Bovidae > Madoqua > Madoqua kirkii. Next base: position 9,680 of record SJYC01052965.1, on the reverse strand, counting down.
ACTTACATGAATCCCATCAACTCTTAATGCATGCATTTTTGGAAGAAGCATTAGAAAATAATCTCTCTGCCTTTTTCACTCTGCCTGAGCCCTCAGCTAGTCTAGCTAAAAAGCCATTTCTGCATAAAAATGCCATCATCCTTTGGTCAAACACATAGCTGAGAGAGTGTTCGGTGGCTAACTTGTAATTGGTTAATTTGTATTATGCAAGTTCCATTCCTCTCTCTGTTGACAAAGGCAGCTTTGTCATAGCACTGTCCCATGGATGGAAATGTCCCTGGTGTCCAGTATGCAGCTGCTGGCCACAAGGTGAGCACTTGAGATATATACCTTGTGCAACTGAAGAACCATTTTCAACTTTAATCTTTATTCATTGAAATGAGAAAAAGCCATATGTGGCTTTTGTTGTGGATGTGCAGGTCTATGAACAAGATTACTCTTGATTAGAAGGGAATGACTCCTGCCCCACCGTGTGCTGCTCTACAGACCACCTTGAGTGCCTGGCGAGGGTTTACATGTCCTCCTGAGGGGAGTCGGCGGTGGGTGGGGGGTGATTGGCTTCATGAGCTGCTCCAGACTCCTCTTCCACCAAGCACGCCACTGCTTTCAGTTCTCAGTGGTCCCGGAGATGTCTGGTCATAGGGAGGATGGTAGGTCCCACAGCAGTGGCAGAGCCTGAGCTACAGGTGGGGAGCTCTTAGACTGTCAGTTCAAGTCCTGAGACCACAGGACCCCTGAGCTCCTTCCTTAGCCACTTGGGGTCTGTTGGTCCCTCTTCTGGAGCATAGGTCCACTGATGAACTGCACAAGGAGCAATAGACCAGAGATGCTTTGCCTCCTAGGCCTGGGATGCTGACATAACCAGGGGAGCCGCTGTCAGGAGACAGGGTCCAACAAGGAAAACAGACTCGCTGAGTTTTTACAACGCTGGACAGTGTAATGTGATGGAAAAGCCTCAAGCTGAAAGGGATGGTGAGGCAACCCAGAGATTAGCAACCACAGGATGTAGTTGCCTCCCCCTCCCCCCACCTCACCCCCCCCTCCTGTCTCTTATACACACTCACCCACCAATACTCAGGGGCTTCTGCTCTAGGCCGGGTAAGGTTCTACTGGGTAGGGACACAGCATGCAGATGGATCCTCCCCTCGTGGAACTTGCCTTCTAGAGGCAGAGACTTCCTTATTTGTGATAGATGGTATGAAGATAGCAAGACAGAAAGATATGGTATCATGTGTCTATTGCTGTGTGATGTGCCATCCTAAGACTCTGGTTTAGAGCAATACTTATTCAAGGTGAACGTGTTAGTTGCTCAGTCATGTCTGACTCTTTGAGACCTCATGGACTGTAGCCCATCAGGGTCCTCTGTCTGTGGAATTCTCCAGGCAAGAATACTGGAGTGGATAGCTATTCGCTTTTCTAGGGGATCTCCCCAACCCAAGGATCAGACCTGGGTCTTTTGCATTGCAGGCAGAGTCTTTACTGTCTGAGCTACTAGGGAAGCCCTATCAGGACTGAGCTCATCAGGGTGGCTCTTTTGTGTAGCTTACTGATAGTCCCTGTGTGCGACTGCATTTGGTTGAGGTTGGCCATGTCTGGCATTAGCTAGATCAGCTGCCCGCTCGTCTGCTCACCATGTGGCTTCAAGACATCTCCTTCTGCCTGTGGCTTCTCCATCTAGGATATCTAGGAAGAGGCCTGGATTTCCTACACAGGTTGTATAAGAGACAGTCCCCCCACCTCACCCCCCCCTCCCCCGATCAAGCTGGAGGATCAAGCTCTGTCTTCTTCCTCCAACCTTCCAGTCTCCTACTAATGTTTCCCATTGGGCAACCCAGTCAGAAGCCTATTGACACAGGAGTTACCCCAAGTCTTCTGTTACAGAGGACAGAGCAGGAGAGGGCTGAGGACTGGCCCAGATTCTATGTGAGTGTGTTTAAAATATGAGCCCCTACTGTTTCCCCAGTGCACAGTTATGAGGGGCAAGACCCATTCCCCTGCTTCCTGCCCAGTCTTCCCCCTCCCCTGGTGCCCCTTTCCAGTTCACAGCACACTTTGGAAGGACTGATACTGAAGCTGAAGCTCCAGTACTTTGGCCACATAATGTGAAGAGCCAACTCACTGGAAAAGACCCTGATGCTGGGAAAGGCAGGAGGAGGAGGGGATGACAGATGAAATGATTGGATGCTATCACTGACTCAATGGACAGAAGTTTGAGCAAACTCTGGGAGATAGTGAAGGACAGGGAAGCCTGGTGTGCTTCAGTCCATGGGGCTGCAAAGAGCTGGACACAACTGAGCGACTGAACAGCAGTGAAGCACACCTACGTGGGGTCTCAGTGGTGTTGCTGGACTAGTCCTCCTAGAAAGGATGCTGTAGAATGGGGTTCAACAATGGTGGTGATCTGGGCTTGAACTACATTTCAAAAATTTTTTTGAGTTATTTTTAATTAAATTTTTAAAACTTGATCACAATTTTAAAAAATCACATAACATAAAATTTACCATTTTAGCCTTTTTTAAAGTTCGGAGGCATTAAATTTATCCACACTGTGTGCAACCAATTTCCAGAACTCTCTTCATCTCACAAAACTCATCCGTTCTCTCCCAGCCCCTGACAACCACCAGGGCGCTTTCTGTCCTTATGAATTTGACTGCTCTAGACACCAATGAACTGAATTATTTTTGAAGTGGCTGCCAACCTGGAGATTCTGTGGTTCAGGCTCAAAAGTCTGTGTAGTACAATGTCCCTGTGATTTAAAAACAAAACGAAAAAGAGCATCTGCGTGAGATTGCCGGGGGTGGATTCTTCCCTCAGAAAAAGAAAGAAATTCAGAAAGGCCTGATGCTGGCAGGGTAGGCTCCTTCTGTGTGGAGCTCTCCTGGTGGGTGAGCTTCATTCCTGTGAGATCTAAGTCTATTAGACTGCTGCCTTTAACCATTAATAATCCATTAGCCAGGATTATTGACTTAAGAGTGGAAGAGTGCCCAAGGTACCTAGTGATTGTCTGGAGTTCCAGACATAATTTATCTAGTCCCATGGTGGAGCAGCCACCCAATCTCCCTTTGGATCAGTCCCCTTGCCCGGCTCAACCGCCCCAGCCCACCCATGCTTAAGCCCCGCTTTCTGCCTGTTGGTTCAGCAGTGTGACAGGTGGTTCAGCCTCATTGCCTGTGTCTGTGACTGAGGTTTAGGACATGAGCATGAATCTATCCCAGGTCCCCCTGGTTTGGAGCATGTAAAGTGCTTGGTTTTGTCATTTTTGGTTGGTTGCACAATATTCATAGCAACTTTATTTGGAATAGTCAGAAACTCTCTATAGGTGCTTTTCCCCAATTACTCAAGAACTAATCTCGCTGTGCCTGTGAAGTGACTTTGCAAATGTTTAGGAAGGTCTCAAATCAGTTGAGTTTAAGATAGGGAAATGATCAGGTGTAGGCTTGACCTGAAGCACACAAGCCCTTTATAGTTGGATCTTGAAGTCAGAGACTGGAGATGTCAGAGATTTGAAATGTGAGGTAGGAGATTCAAACATGAGAGTTTTTCCACTGTTGGTGTAAAGATGGAGGGAGCCATGTAACAAGGAATGAAGGCAACCTCTGGGGGCCGAGAACAGCCCCTAACTGATAGCCAGCAAAAAAACCTAACTTGAGTCCTACAACTTCAAGGAGCTATTTGACAGTGGATTTGTTCTCAGAGGCACCAAAAAGGAATGTGTTATGGCTGACTCCTTGACTGCAATCTGTCTCTCAGAGCAGAGCAACCTGGCCACCTGGCCTGGCCTTCAGACCTGCAGAACTAAAACAAACAAATAGGCACTGTTTGTAGTAGGTAAGGTGGCAGTAATTTGTTATGCCCAAAATGCTTAGTTTTCAATTAAAGTAAGAGACTGGATTTAGCATGAAGTTCAGTTTAAGTAGAAAGGGCTGTTGCTGTCTACTATCTAACTGAGTTCTTAAATCATCATTACAGGGTATACAGTTTGGATATGGATACAATTAATTACATAGTTAATTGTAGAATTAAAACTAATTCAATCTATGAGAAAATTGAGTCCCAGTGAAGATGATTGACAAACCCAAAGCCCCACATCTTGTTAGTGCCTAAGCTGGGGCTGGAGTCTAGAAGTCTCCTGAACTCAAGCCTGATGTTCTAGTTACATGCCCACATTCCTTTAAAACTATTTTAAAGTTTCAGGAGTCCGTGGGATGGGCAAGGTATGGCTGTCCCTTCCTGGGCTTTTTCTAGAGGCATTAATGCAGCTAGAAGGCAAGAAGGGCCCTTGGCCTGTCTGTATGGAGAGCCTGGTTATCTTGACTGCATTCCTTGGTGGGAAAGCCACCACCAGCTGCAGCTACAGGAGGCTCTGGGCAGGTGTCTGCAGGAGTTGTCAGAAGGGATCAGGTGCTGCTCCAGGAGGATCTTCAAGACATCCATTCTCATCTGTTTTATTCAAAGAAATTCCTACACTAAACTGTCCCTGTTCCAGGTGATTGTGGGGGACCTGAAATCAGCTCCAGGCCATGGCTTAGATCTGGGCCCTGGAGTCTCAGAGATGATGGAAGTGGGGCTTTGAGAATTTAAGCTGGGGTTATTGGGAGTGAAAAGATAAAGGCTGGGCTCCCTCCTCAGACACCTATCCACATGTACCCCCATTGCAGGTTCTGACCCAGGTAGTGTTGCTCCCTGGGGCCTCCATTTATGTGTCTGAAGAGCCCTGGAGTGTTCCAGCTGGAAAGGACCCCAGAGATGGATTAGTCCAACCCTCTCACTGTGCAAGGGGGAAACTGAGGATACTGTGTCAGTGGGGGGGTAGGTGGAGTGGGGCCAGAGTCACCAGATGGCAGAGTCAGGACCCAAACCTAGTGTCCTGACTAGGCAGATGGAAGACAGGTTCAATCTGTTGGGGAGAAGCTGCACTTCTGAAAGCTGTGGGCAGCCCTGTCTCTGTTAGTCTGGAGACAGACTTAGATACGCCTGTTTGTTTTGACCTACTTACTGAGAATCTGCAGTCTTTTGAACATGGAACCCACAGACCTTGTTGAGAAACGGGTTGAAATCATTAACATGGACCTGTAGATAGTTAACATAAGGAGAATGCATTTGCCTAGAGTAGATTTAGCGTCAAACTAATCTGCTTGGATTAAAATAAAACTCCACCAGTTACTAGCATATTACTTTGACCTACAATCTTACTGGGCTCCAGTCTCCTCATCTATAAACTGGGGGGGATTTTACCAGTTATAACTACCTGCTACTTAGAATTGTTGTGAGGATTAATGAAGTCATTTAACAACACCTGGCATATTAGGAACACAATGCACTGAGTATTAAGTATGATGAGTGTCTTATTTGTGTGGGTCAGCTAATTGTGAATTTGCAGTGATCTGCCTCATTGAACTTATCAGAGTCATTTGATTTTTTTGTGGAAAATACTTATTATAGTTAAATGCAAAACTGGGCAGCATTCACCATCCCCTCTTACCTCCAAAGTTTTCTGAGGTAGTGAGATATTTTAAACAATTATCAGCTAATTTATTAAGCATCATCACCAAAACTTCAGGAGGTGGTGAGGAACAAGGAGGCCTGGCGTGCTGCAGTCCACGGGGTTGCAAAGAGTCGGACACGACTAGGTTTTTGATCAACAATAACAATGTGCTTGGCTCTGGGTTACAAGTCTATCCAAGCAGCAAGAGAAAGAGAAGACTTGGTCCTTTCCTTAAGAAACTTGAACTTGCTTGGGGCACTCACTGCATGGCAGTACGCAACATATCTGAATGTGTTCTGCCCTGCGAGAGGTATGTGCTTCTGTTTCAGGGGTGGGGTGGGGTTTGGGACCCAAATATTTCCATTAGCTTTTTAAAATACACTTTTAATTCTTAGAACACTTTTAGACTTACAGAAAATTTCAAAGATAGTAATACTCCACACCCAGTTGGACCTATTATTAAAGTCTTACATAAGTACAGTATGTTTGCCCTATGCGATGAAACAATTTTTATTATGACCCGAAGTCCACACTTTATTCTGATTTCCTTAGTTTTTTGCCTAGCGTCCTTTTTCTGGTTCAGGATTCCATCCAAGGTGCCTCATTTAGTCCTCATGTCTGCTTTGACACTTCTTGGTTGTGACAGTTCCTCAGACTTTCATTGTTCTGATGACCTTGACAGTTTCAAGGAGAACTGGACAGATGTTTTGTAGAATGTCTTTTGGGGAGAAACTAACACAAGATACCTTTTTCTGATGGACCGAGATTGAAATATGAGGCTGCTGGAAAGAGACAATCTCTCCTTCCCACATGTAGACAGAAGGATGTGGATGTTGGAGGAGGGTTGACTGATGAGGACTGAGGAATCAGAGATGAAACTTGGGTGGGGCAAACTTAAGGTTTGGGTAGACCAGTGGTCCCAACCTTTATGGCACCAGGGACAGATTTCATGGAAGACAAATTTTTCATGGACCCAGGGGATGCAAGTGATGGGGAACAGCTGTAAATAAAGATGAAATTTTGCTCACTTGCCTGCCACTCACCTCCTGCCATGTGGCCCAGTTCCTAACAGGCCATGGACTGGTACTGATCTGTGGCCTGGGGGTTGGGGACCCCTGCACTAGAGGGACCATCCTGGCGTTTCCTCAAAGACATAGCCTATTTTCTGATATGCCATTGGTAACCACATTCTGGAGAACATGATAGCAATGGATTGCCTCACACTGAACTTGTTAGAAATGTGTGTGTCTCTAGGGTGGGCAGGACAGGAGGTCACTAGCTGGGGCTCAAAGCAGGCTCCACTGGGCTTGGCATGACCTGCGGGGGAAAGCTCAGAGGGACAAGTTGCTGAGGGCCTGCAGGCAATGGCATTAATTAGGAGGCTGACGGCTTCGGCCTCCTAATGTTTGGGATGTGGCACTAGTTGTTTTTACATTATTTACTTTGGTATCTCAGTCAGTAAAGTATCTGCCCACAGTGTAGGAGATGTGGGTTTGATCCCTGGGTCAGGAAGATCCCCTGGAGAAGGAAATGGCAACCCATTCTAGTACTTTTGCCTGGAAAATCCTATGGACAGAGGAGCCTGGTGGGCTACAGTCCATTGGGTCTCAAGAGTCAGACATGACTTAGCGACTAAACCACATAATGTAAGCAAGTGAGAAAACTAATCAACCTGCCCCTCCAGCCTTTGGGTTCAGCTTGGCTGAAATAACTGGACTTGTGGAGGGGAAGGAAAGTCAAGATTCAGGGTTAGTTTGAAGGGACTACGGGGCCAGAGAAATCTCAGGATTAGGTAATTCTATCTGTATCTACCCATCCATCCATCCACCCATCCCTCCCTCCTTCCATCCTTCCTCTGTATGTGTGGGCAATGGGCAGGCCATGATTTCAGCGCACAGGGAGACAGTCTTTACCCGGTCAGTCCAGGAGGTTGAGTTTTCTCACCCACAGGCCCCTTCTGCCTCTACAATGAGCTGGCTAAACACCTCTTGTTTGAGTTTTCACCCTGTGCCAGTCTTGTGCCAGATCTCAGAAGGGATCCACAAGAAGATTAAAGACAGTCCCATTCTTAAAATTACAGAAGAAACTGTCCCTTTAATTGAGAAGAGAGCATGTCCACTCTGAAAACAGAAGGTGCAGTTGGTATACGAAAATATTCAGTGACCCGTCTATAACACTCATCCTTTTCCAGCAAAGGAGGAAATGGGGGTGAGGTGGGGGTATTTGGGATATTGTTATTTCTATTGCTGAGCATAAGCAGTGACTGTTAAAAGACTGTCTTCAATTCCAGCTGGGTCCACTGCAGACTCCACGAGAGCGCCTCTGGGATGTCCGTCATGACATGGTGCCCTGGTTCCATCCTTACATGAACTGAGCCTTCCTGAGGTTGCTTCACTGATTGTTGCGTAAGCCCAGACCCTCTCTTGGTCTGACACCTCCTGGGGCAAATCCTTTGTGAGCCGGGGTCTCTGAGGACTTCCCCATGGCCCCAGAGTGCTATAGCGACCCTTCCAAGCAAGGCCTCCCTGGGCTTTCTTGGGTTCCCACGAGAAGCCCAGTCTGACCCTGAAGGGAGCATGTACTTCTGCCGTGTTCGTGACTTAAAATAATGAGGCAGTTGTCTTAGCAAGAGGAGGCAAATAAATCACTTGGAAGGGTTTTTCACAGGTCAGCAGGTTTGGGACTCGGATACATTAAGATGGAAAATTGCTTTTCCTTCTGAGAGGGGGGCTGGGGATGGGTGGGGTATGACTTGAGCTTCCCTGTCTAAGTCACTTTGTCTCACTTCCCAGAGCCCTTCCTTGGAACAAGTAGGGAGTCAAAGGCTCAGCACGCCCTGTCCTCTTGACCCTGAAGTCTGGCACACACTAACTCTGAGACTTCCTACCACTCCTATTGCCCACTGCAGGGGCTTTCTCCAGCTCACCACTCAGGGTCTACTGGTTTTTCCACTCTTCCCTCTGCTCCTTCCATACATGTCCCCATTTCTGTCTTTGCTTGGGTTGGCTCCCCTCTGCTCTGAAGAGTCTCTCAGCTCAGCTCACCTCCTCCCAGAAGCCCTCAGGGATCTCTCTTCTACAGTCATCGACACTTGCCTTCACCCCTCACTGTGGACCTTCTCCCTGTGCTCCCCAGCTGGTTTTGGTAGCTGTCCTGTCCCTCCAATGAGGCCAGACTTCCCTGAAGGCAGGGAACTTGCCTTCATGCCCAAGAGCCCCTAGATCTAGGGTTAGACAGGTCTGTCTTGTGCTTTTAGGACAGTTCTTTTCACTTTCTGCCTTGTGGAGTGGGGGCAGGAGCCCATTAGGCAGAGAATGAGATTTGGAGTCTGGATCTGGGCCGCTGTGACTTCTGTCACTTTCTGCTTCAGGAACTTGGAGAGAGTACTGAACCATGCTGAGGCTCCTTCTCCATCCATACAAGGGAGACAAATTCAGTGCTATCTCATCAGATAGCTGTGAGGACGAAGTGCTAGAATGCCTGTCAAGTACTTAGGACAGCTCCTGGCGGCTTCCTCTGCACACCTTCCCGGCTGGCATGGTTCTACTTCAGCTGATTGGTTAAACCAACTGATACACTCACAGGCCTGTGTGAACGAGTCCCTCCTGTTGGAAGAACTGAAGTCTGTGTCTTCCAGGGCCGCCTGTGGGTAAAGCATCTCTGTGTGAGAGTGAGACTCCTGGCTTCACAGGCATGAAGCCACCTTGTGGCTCTCAAATTCTCCTTCCAGGCATCTGCACAGTTGAGGCAAGGCTAGATTTTCAAATAATACCTTCCCAAGTTCTCAGGGTGTCAACAAGATGAAGTGAACTGAATAGTGATGGAAAAAGCAGAGGGTTTGAGTTTGATGCCCACGGCACTGGTACACAGCCCCCAGCACTTTCCCTACTGGATGGAGGGACCCAGACCATCCGGGGTCAAAGCCGGCTCGGCTCTGTGTAAGCTGTATGAGCTTGGGCAGGAGGCTATGACGTACAGTCTCTTCACGTGCACACTGGGGAGAGCACAGCGTGTGCCTCAGAGGGCGTGGGCCTGTGGCCACAGTGAGACAAGGCAGGCTTGGTGCTCACTTAGTACAGACAGTGCACACTCATGAATCAGTCCCTTGTTATTAACAAATGAGACCTGGTTTACTCACCTTCAGCTGTGGCTTCCCCCACTGGGACCTCTCAGCTCCAGCTTTCCCTCTTTAAGA
>SJYC01052964.1:0-21410 GCA_006408675.1 Madoqua kirkii | reverse complement strand
AAGAAAGAGGAGTGTAAAATCATTCTGTTATAATGTCAACAGCCTCTCCTGCCATCTGGAACCCAAACAACACCCTTTATTGCAGAAATGCATCAATCTATGGGCTTTTGGAAAGAACAGAGGCACTTAGAACAATGTGCTGTGTGCTGTAGCCATAGGGGTGAGGAAAGGGGCCCATTGACGGCACCTCCTCATAGCTACAGCCGCTTTTGAGTGAGGCAGTGTTTATCCTCACAACTCCAAGGGCTTGAGTGCTGCCATCATTCCCGTTCCTCGGGTGAGAGAGCTAAAGCATGGGAGGACCTGACTCTTAAGAGCATCATTCCACTGCCTTGCTTTCAGGATGGCTCAGTTCAGTTCAGTTCAGTTCAGTCGCTCAGTCGTGTCCGACTCTTTGTGACCCCATGAAGCACACAGCACGCCAGCCCTCCCTGTCCATCACCATCTTCCGGAATTCACTCAGACTCGCGTCCATTGAGTCAGTGATGCCATCCAGCCATCTCATCCTCAGTCGTCCCCTTCTCCTCCTGCCCCCAATCCCTCCCAGCATCAGAGTCTTTTCTAATGAGTCAACTCTTCTCATGAGGTGGCCAAAGTACTGGAATTTCAGCTTCAGCATTATTCCTTCCAAAGAAATCCCAGGGCTGATCTTCAGAATGGACTGGTTGGATCTCTTTGCAGTACAAGGGACTCTCAAGAATCTTCTCCAACACCACAGTTACCTAAACCCTATTTGAAAGGAAGGGAAATCATAGTTCAGAGACTCAAAGACACCTGCCCAAGGGCAGACAGAGCTGTGTTTGGTTGCTGGCTGCCTAGTTCTAGCCTACCTTGGTTCTGTTTCAGAACCAGGATGGTCTGTGCCCTGAGGTGGGTGAATTGGGTGGGTTGGAGGCAGGAAGCTCTTGTCTGGTTCTCTCACAGGGTCTGCAGGGAGATGCTGATGCTGGCAGCCTCCGCTGCTGCAGCTGAAGATGAAGAGGATGCGGTATGGGGCCAGCCCCAGCCCGGGCGACCTGCCAGAGCTGCTGACACTAAGTTGCATTTTGTCGTCTGCTCCCTTTGCCTGATTTAATACAACCTTAAATAATAAAGGGGCAAGGGGAAGGGGGAGCAAGGGAGAAACAACCCAGCCAAGATTCTGTGTAACAATCTCATCAAGCCTGGTGTTTTCCCTTTGCTACTCGAGAAGCAATTCTCCTCTGATGTAAACATTTTTTTTTTGATGATGATTCCGGGCTGAGCAGCACCAGGAGCTGCAGCTTGGTGCTTTCCTCCAGCTCCCTCTGGTCCTCAAACGGAGGCAGAATGGGGCCTGTAACCATGGCAATTCTCTAATGTTCTTCTTCCGTAAACTGTAAACATAGGGGAGTCTTCATTATGGCTTCCTCAAGGAGAAAACAAAGCTTTCCCTGACTGGGGCAGGGGGTGGCAGGCAGAGGGAAGGAGAGGAGAGGAGACATCCTAGATTTTTTGTTTTCTTTTTGCCATAGAGATGAATTGCCTCAAATTGGCTCAGCCCAATGTATGGTTCCGGCAATTAAAAAAGATGCAGCCCCAGAGCTGGGCACAAAGGAGGTGCTTCTTAAATGTCTATTGCAAGCTGGCAAGGAGGGAGACAGGGACAGAGTAGTGTGGATGAGGGGACAGGATTTGAGGAATCCCAAGGAATAAGCTGGGTGACCGGATGGGCCCATAGTTTGAAAGCATTTCAAGTTTTGCTGACCTGTCTAATAAGTTTCTTGAAAGAGCAAGATGACGCATGCATTGTCCTCCCTGAAGGGTGGCATGGCATCTTACCTTGTTTGTACTCCCTGGGCTAGGTACCTGCTCTCTGAATCGTTAGCATCAGTATGTGTTGAATAAATGAAGGAGTGGGTCAACTTTTTAGACTTTTTTTTGGAAGGTGGGCTGAGGATTCTACTGAGGCCAATTGTACTGAGAATATAGATTGATGAAAGCTATGAATTCTTACTCCAAAAGTATAGTCATGAAAGCACACATTTTATTGGTCATTTCAGGGTGCTTACAGACTTACCCATCACCATCCTTGACTTCACAGTGAGAATTCCTGGCTGCATTAACCTCTAGATGACCTTGAGCATTTGTTAGTTTGGATCATCAGCAAGAGAAGGGTCTACTATGCTGCCTTGGTTTCCCCAAAGTAACTGAGAACAGATGGATCTGAAGAGGTAATCTTGCTCCTAATTTCCAAGTTTGGGGATGACAATCATGTTTCACTCAAACTCTTTGGAGCTCAAGGGCTTCACAAGAAACTCCACTCCAGACACCTACAGACAGAGAATTCAGATCATTTTCCAGGGAAAAGTACAAAGTATAGACCTTGACCTGAAGCCTCTCAGCAAATTTCTATTGTCCTTAAAGCTGCCACATTAGCGCTGTCCTTGTTTCATGTGGTTTTGGTGTTGCAAATGGATTCTATTTATTTCCCACAATCATAAGCCACACACATACACACATGTGCAAACATCTCTTATCTATTCTGAGAGTCTTAAAGACTGCCTGATCTTTAAGGCAGGGAACTGTGTCTTGTTCATCTTTGGGTCCCCAGGGCTTAATAGAGTTCTGGGGTCCTGATACAGGTCTTAGTTTAGGGGACTTCTAGAATTCTCTTCAGCCTGATCAAGTTGGGAACCCAACACCCCCTATACCTTAGTATCCAGTACTATGAAAGCAGTTTACAGAATAAAAGAACACATTGGGCACTGTCTTTGATCTTGGATTTCTTGTTCTTGACTGGAGAGCTAAGAGTCCTTTTTAAAAAATCCATCAAAATTATTATTGTACCTAAGATATTCCTTCTCCTGCAAAGTATTTCTTGACTTTCACAGACAGAATATGTCACTGCCATCCCAAGTTCTTTGCTTCATATTTCAATGTTAACCTCTTTATGGACTTACCTCTTTTTTTTTATTAGGTTGTAAATTTCTGGAGGGAAGACTGAATGGACTTGGTATCCATGGTGCCTTGCATATGGTAGAAACTCAGCAAATGTGGAGCTTGGTGAATAGCAGATACTTTACTTATTATGAGGAGGGGATTACTCCTCTCTATATCTATTCCCCATGCTGGGTCACTTTGCAGTCCCTCTCACAAAGGTGGATTACATGTCCCTGCTCTTCAGTGTTGGGCTTGGCCATTGGACTTGCTCTGGCCGATGGGATACTAGGGGGAATCTTGCAAGCAGAGGCTTGGGACGTGCTGGTGCAATCGCCTTGCACTCTTGCTGTGACCATCGCTTGACTCACCCCAGCCCCAGGATAAGAGTGAGAAACACGTGAAGCAGCACCGCCCAGCCAACCTGCTGAGTGACGCATACGTGCCTATTGTTGGTGCCCATGGGATCTGGTGGTGGGGGGCGAGTGGTTCATTCCTCAGCAACAGTTGTTTAACACAACTGCTAACCTAAAATATAGATTGAGAAACATGGAAGGCTTTGAGGTGAGTTGTTTTTAACCTTTTAGAAAGAATGAAACATTGAAAAGTGACTTGAAGTGGTTGGTTGTTCCCCAAATGTAAGACTGAATGGAGGTGGAGGAGGTGTAAAAATTTTCCCAAACATCTTCATCTCTTTACTGAGTCTGTTGCTATTAAGACCTGAATGATGACAGCTTTTGTGGGAGGAAGAAAACTGAGCTTCTTTGAAGAGCAGCACATTTCCCCCAGAGTTACAATCGGTGTTGTTTCCCATCCCTGACTTCCGTAAGCATCTCTGCAGCATAAGATAATGTGTGTGCGCACGTGAGAGGGTGTAGATCTCTAATAAAGTCTGACTTTAGTGCTTTTTAGAAAATCAGACTTTTCCATCATCCTGTCATGGGGTTTCCCAGCCAGCTCACTGCATTACTAGGGCAGAAGGGATGATGGGACACAGGGGGTGAGGGAGCCTAATTGGCTCCATGCTTGTCTGTGACTTCAGGGTTTGCGCATGTGCATTCCCGTCTTCTGGAGCATGTGATGGCCGTGCTTCTCATCCGCTTCTAATGCACAGCTGTTCTTCTAGGTACTGGCCTCCCTGGGTGCCCTCTGGTCCCCCAGAAGTTTTCACACTGCTGTGTCTTTTCTCTCACTGCTTCACTCACCTGGAGTTTCTTTTCTCAGTGCCAGCTGTAGGCATCCTTCTCACCTTTCATGTTCCAACTCAAATACTATCTTTACTGGGAAGACGTCCTTAAATAATCTGTGGGATAGCATGCTGTTTCTGTGTTACAGTCCGTGTCTCTGCACTTATTTCCTTGGCTGTTTTTCTTTCTAGGTTGAGTTTGGTGTCTTGCAGTGTCTTTCTATCTGAGGTCTCCCATAAGTAGTTACTGCTGTCCCAACTATAGGCAAGAGAAGGTGGGGTTCTTATACAGAAGGTGCTGATTGTCTGGATGAAGAAACCACAGACAGGCTCATAAAATGCACGAAGAACAATCAGCAGGGATAGAGACGCAAAACGGTGCAGTCACAGTGGAAAAGCAATATGGTAGTTCCTCAAAAACATGAAACACAGAATTATCATGTGCCCCGAATCCCACTGATGGGTATATATCCCAAACCATCAAAAGCAGGAAATCAGACAGGTATTATACACCCACGTTCATAGCAAGATTATCCACAATAGTCAAAATGTGGGAACAACCTGTGTCCATCTATGAATGAATGCATAAACAAGATATAGTTATACATGCAATGGAATCTGTCTCTAAAAAGAAGGAAATTCTGATACATCTACCAGATGTATGAACCTTGAGAACATTACGCTAAGTGAAATAAGCCAGTCACAAAAGGACAAATAGTGTATGAGTCCACTTATGAGGTATCTAGAGTCATCAAGGAGAAGGAAATGTCACCCCACTCCAGTACTCTTGCCTGGAAAATCCCATGGACAGAGGAACCTGGTAGGCTGCAGTCCATGGGGTTTTGGTGCCCATGGGATCTGGTGGTGGGGGGCGAGTGGTTCATTCCTCAGCAACAGTTGTTTAACACAACTGCTAACCTAAAATATAGATTGAGAAACATGGAAGGCTTTGAGGTGAGTTGTTTTTAACCTTTTAGAAAGAATGAAACATTGAAAAGTGACTTGAAGTGGTTGGTTGTTCCCCAAATGTAAGACTGAATGGAGGTGGAGGAGGTGTAAAAATTTTCCCAAACATCTTCATCTCTTTACTGAGTCTGTTGCTATTAAGACCTGAATGATGACAGCTTTTGTGGGAGGAAGAAAACTGAGCTTCTTTGAAGAGCAGCACATTTCCCCCAGAGTTACAATCGGTGTTGTTTCCCATCCCTGACTTCCGTAAGCATCTCTGCAGCATAAGATAATGTGTGTGCGCACGTGAGAGGGTGTAGATCTCTAATAAAGTCTGACTTTAGTGCTTTTTAGAAAATCAGACTTTTCCATCATCCTGTCATGGGGTTTCCCAGCCAGCTCACTGCATTACTAGCGGCAGAAGGGATGATGGGACACAGGGGGTGAGGGAGCCTAATTGGCTCCATGCTTGTCTGTGACTTCAGGGTTTGCGCATGTGCATTCCCGTCTTCTGGAGCATGTGATGGCCGTGCTTCTCATCCGCTTCTAATGCACAGCTGTTCTTCTAGGTACTGGCCTCCCTGGGTGCCCTCTGGTCCCCCAGAAGTTTTCACACTGCTGTGTCTTTTCTCTCACTGCTTCACTCACCTGGAGTTTCTTTTCTCAGTGCCAGCTGTAGGCATCCTTCTCACCTTTCATGTTCCAACTCAAATACTATCTTTACTGGGAAGACGTCCTTAAATAATCTGTGGGATAGCATGCTGTTTCTGTGTTACAGTCCGTGTCTCTGCACTTATTTCCTTGGCTGTTTTTCTTTCTAGGTTGAGTTTGGTGTCTTGCAGTGTCTTTCTATCTGAGGTCTCCCATAAGTAGTTACTGCTGTCCCAACTATAGGCAAGAGAAGGTGGGGTTCTTATACAGAAGGTGCTGATTGTCTGGATGAAGAAACCACAGACAGGCTCATAAAATGCACGAAGAACAATCAGCAGGGATAGAGACGCAAAACGGTGCAGTCACAGTGGAAAAGCAATATGGTAGTTCCTCAAAAACATGAAACACAGAATTATCATGTGCCCCGAATCCCACTGATGGGTATATATCCCAAACCATCAAAAGCAGGAAATCAGACAGGTATTATACACCCACGTTCATAGCAAGATTATCCACAATAGTCAAAATGTGGGAACAACCTGTGTCCATCTATGAATGAATGCATAAACAAGATATAGTTATACATGCAATGGAATCTGTCTCTAAAAAGAAGGAAATTCTGATACATCTACCAGATGTATGAACCTTGAGAACATTACGCTAAGTGAAATAAGCCAGTCACAAAAGGACAAATAGTGTATGAGTCCACTTATGAGGTATCTAGAGTCATCAAGGAGAAGGAAATGTCACCCCACTCCAGTACTCTTGCCTGGAAAATCCCATGGACAGAGGAACCTGGTAGGCTGCAGTCCATGGGGTCGCTAAGAGTTGGGCATGGTGGAGTGACTTCACTTCCACTTTTCACTTTCATGCATTGGGAGAAGGAAATGGCAACCCACTCCAGTGTTCTTGCCTGGAGAATCCCAGGGATGGGGGAGCCTGGTGGGCTGCCGTCTATGGGGTCGCACAGAGTTGGACACGATTGACGTGACTTAGCAGCAGCAGCAGCAGCAGAGTCATCAAGCTCATTGAAGCAGAAAGTAGCATCATGGTTACCAGCAGCTAGAGGGAAGGGTTATTGTTTAATGGGTATGGAGTTCAGTTTAGAGTGATGACAAAGTTCTAGCGATAGATAATGGTGTGGTTGTACAACCATGTCAAGGTACTTAATGCCTCTGAACGATACCCTGGAAACTAATTAAGATGGTAAATTTTATGTAATCTGTATTTTGTCACAATGAAAAAATGAAAACAATAGCAACGACAAAAATTTAGCATGTACAAATAATGGTCTGTATACAAATTGGTTTTAGGCTCAAACGTTTTTGGCAGGGAATGCTGAGGTGGGTTTAAAGAGGGGGGAAATGGGTGAAGGGTCTTCTGACATCGTGTCTCCTTGATTGGAGGTTCCTTACTTGAGTCCCAGAAGCTGACCCCTAAGGACCACCCAGCTAGAGTCCTCCATTTCCCAGGTGGGTCTGGCCAGTGTGAAGGGCCAGCAGGTGGGAGGAGAGCAAGAGGTGGATGAGGTCAGGGACTCTCTTGCCAATGTGGCAGGGACTTTGGTCCTTTACTGCCATCACATCTGCGTATGAGGAGCAAATGGGAAGAAGGAAAGAAAAGGAAGGTTTCCTATAAGTTTTTCACATATTTCTGCTCCATTTCGTGTGATCAGAACCCAGCTGCCTGGGGAGAGCAGGGCATATAGGCTTCATTCCTAGAGATAGTTTGTGGGAATAAGTGTCAGAATTCTGTTTCTAAGGAGGAAAGGGGGATGGATACTGGAGTCCCCTGGCTGGCTCTGCCATGGAGCTGACCAGAGCCCACTCATGACTGGGTGGACAGGGTCGATGTGCCTTTTTTCCTCTCCCGCTGTTGGGCATCTAGGCTTTGTCTGCTGGCAGAGTCTTAGCCAACTTGGGCCCCTTCTCTGTGCTGCATGTAGAGAAGGTATACGTGCCCTGCCTCACAGGGAGAAATCAAAGAACCAGAACATATCCATGTACAAGCATTTTAGACCAGAAAGCTATAAGTCTGGTTTGCACGCTTGTGCCTCTCATCTCTGTTATCATGGGACATAGGTTGCTATGGTGACAAGATAAGGGAGGGTCTGCTTCCACTTATACATAAAACTTCATAAAGTTTCCACTGAGGAGCTGGACTCCAGATAAGGCAAAGCCTGCCCCCGGGTGCCAGAGGGCTTGAAAAGTTTTCCCGCAGGAAGCCAATGCTATAAACTGAGTCCAGAAACATCCCAGGAAGAGGTACGATTCAGTGCAAATCCTAAAGAACTGGAACGAGCTGAAAGAGAGCTCTGCTTTGGAGTTGAGAGTGGGCACAAGGAGGGAGGTGGTCAGGACTGCAGCCTAGGAACCACTTCCCTCTCCTCTTCTGTCCCTGCCCCTCACCCCATAGCTGGCCATCTGCACTGAGCATCAGCGTGCTGGTGGGGGTGTAGGCTCTGGCATCTCCTCGGCTTGAGTCCTTCCTCCATCACTTTCTAGTTATATGACCTTGCGATAATTTCTTTCACTTTCTGAGCCTCTGCTTCCTCATCCGTAATAAGTAGATAGCACCAGATTCAGAGGGAATTCCATGAGGGAATGCACACAACATGCTTAGCACACTGTCAGGCTGGTGGTTATTTTAACTGGTATTTCCAGATGAGGCTTCCCAGGTGGAGCTGGTGGTAAAGAACCCACCTGCCAATGCAGGAGATGTAAGAGATAGGGGTTCATCTACCGCCATACCACCCTGAACATGCCCAATCTCTTTGTGACCCCATGGACTGCAGCACACCAGGTTTCCCTGTCCTTCACTATCTCCTGGAGTTTGCTCAGATTCAGGTCCAGTGAGTTGGTGATGCCATCCAGCCATCTCATCTTCTGCCATCTTCTTCTCTTTTTGCCCTCAGTCTTTCCCAGCATCAGGGTCTTCTCCAATGAGTTGGCTGTTTGCATTGGGTGGCCTCAGAGGGAGTAGGGTTGAGAGGCAGGCTCTAGAAGGATCTGACAGATGTGGGGTCAGCCCAGATCAGGGAGTGGTTCTGTGAGTCTGTGCCTGGTGGGGCTCTGAGGAGCATGTCTTCCCATCTGTCCCCAATCTCCCTGCAATATTTTGTCTCCATCCAGGTATAGGGTATTGAAAAGGGACAGAGCTGCTCCACCTCGAGATGACCTTGGGCAAGCCCTGTTCTTGCCTCCATGCCCCAGTTTCCCTTTCTGAGAAACGAGGCTGGGAATGTCTTTTGCAGAATTGTTATGAGAGTTGAATGAGATAATGGATGTGATTTACCCAGCACTGTGTGTGAGTTACAGGAGGTTTATAACAGCTGTTAGAAAACCCATCTCCCCATCACTGAATGCTTCCTGTTAGAGACCTGGTCCTAGGGGTTCAGTGTTGATCGCCCCTTTTCAAATGCAGAGGCAAGTGCCCTTTGTAAGGGGCACGCCTTTAATCACAATGAATTACTTATCTCTGGGGCTGGAAAGGCGACTGGTTCTTGAGTGTGTGGTGGGCGGGCAGAAGAGGAGGCAAGGGGAGGGGGGGCAGAGAGTGCCAAGGGAAGAGGGAGAAGGGTTGCGGCTTGAGACGGCTGGCGAAGGCCAGTCTGAAGAGGCACACGCACACACACACACTCAAGCACCTGCACACATTTGTCTGCTCCGAGTGTCTCATAAAGCCTTCTTGAACCTCTCACCTCTACCCGCCTGCTCTAGCCCGCTGACCCCGCTCAAGGCAGATACATTCATACTGGGCGGATGAGACATAAGCAGAAGCGTCACATGTCAGAATCTGGGAGCCTTCCTTAAGACAGCTGGCACATGCCCTTGGTTGTAATTTAATTGCCATCTGGGAGGTTTGTGGGGATTGCATCTGTCTGTCTAATGAGTTAGAAGCTCTCAGCAAGAGAAATACTTCTGCGTCGCGGTACCCCCACTCCTGCCCCACCCATCTTGCCCAGGGTCAAGCACAGGGCTCTGGGTGTCATTAGCCTGCCGTGCTCCTCAAGCTGTTGATTGACGGCTGGATGGATGTAAGCAGATACCACCTAGTGACATGTTTTGAACCTAACTGAGAATTCATCCTGGGGACCAATCTGAGTGGAGAGAGCCTAGTGCTGAAGAGAATAAATGAACCAAATCTGACAAAGGAAGATAAGCAGGGGGCCCCCCTGTCGCCCCACTGCCAGAAGAAGCCCTGTGCCCGGGGATCAGTTTCCCCGTCTATGTCAGTTCTCTTCATTCTATTACGTGTGAATTTTTTTTCTAAGAAGAAGAAGAAGAAGAAAGTGCCCTATACGTAGCAACACTGGTCTTGGCCATTGCTGTTGTCCCCAGAGGGCAAAGCCTTAGGCAGTAGGATGGATACGAGGAAGGCCATAAGCTCCTTAGGTCCCTTCTGGAGCCCCTGCTCTAGAAAATCACACAAGGGCCTCTGTGCTTGTGGTTTGTCTGGTGTGGGGACAGAGGGCAGCTCTGACTCGGCGGCATGAGTGCCAGCCCTGGCACCTGTGAGCTTCAGACCTGCAGTAAAGCTGCTTATTGGGGAGGGGAGCAACGCTCACTTCAGTGATGTTCCCGGGTAACCTGCGGAGGGACCCAATCCAGACAGCCAGCTAAGATGGCTCATCAAACCAAGTGGACATCTGAGCCTACTGGACCATTCCTCTGCAGGGTGAGCAAAGATCCTTATGAATCCATTCATTCCATCTGCACAGATTTTCTTCCCGGTGATTTGCCTCACAGGGACAAATATGTGAAAATTTCCAGATATGCCTCATTCAGGGACAGAGATAGAGAGATAGGAGATGAGAAGAGGGAGATGAAGAGAGGAGATTATGTGAGTGCATTTGCTGTGTGGCGTGACTGTGGAAGAGGTCTGGAGAAGGCATGGCAGGGCCTGCAGAGAGCCGCTGAAAGAGCGCATGAATCCTGTCATTGTAAGTGAAGATTAAACAGTGGAGAGAATGGGGCTTCGCTGCAGCCACTGGATTAACAGCTTGTAGATTTCAATAATCAGTTTAAAGTTGAGTTTATCATCATGCCAGGAAATGTGGCTGTTTAAGATGAGCTACGCCGTTGCTGCTGGAAATGGTTGAAAGTCAGGGAGGCGATTTGCAGCCTGAAGATGCTGCCTCTCAGAGAAGAATCGCCCGCCCCTGCAGCAGCAGAGCACTGGAACGTGAGATCCTGTCAGTTCCTTAAGACCCTGAATTCCAGCTGAGATGCCCTGAGAGCAGATAGATGCTATTTCTAAGGTGACTGAGAGATGAACTGGCTCAAGAAGCCGCCCCAAGGCCAAAATGTAGATCTCTCAATCTTTGGCCAGAAGACTCAGCCTTCACTTGGGGCCCCCTGAACCCATTTATAGCCCCTTCCTAGGTGCTCCTTCTTACAGGCCTATCCTAAATCCCAGCCCCCATAATTTTTGATCAGCCTTCCTACTTAAAACATTCATTCTTTTCCACCTGTCTAAGCTAGCCCACTCACCAACTCCAAATAGAAAATAGATGCCTCCACTGAAAGGTCTCTGAAGCCCTCCTCCCTCCCCAGGTGGGAAGACATCCCCCTGCTCTTGTAGGCCCCAGCATATTTTCCTTGTTATAATAAATAGATCGTTGGAACATGACCCCTGGCAGGTTGTAAGCTCCAGAGGCACGCAGCTCATCTGGGCTTCTCCACGTGTCCTGTGGCTTGTACTCTGCTTGGCAGAGTACCTTGCCCATGGCTATCACATCAGATCCTATCTACTTATCCTTGACTTTCCATTACATTCTTTCACCTACAGTAGCCAACTCACTGTCCAGCAATGTACTGTGAAATTTCACACCGCTGGGCCATTCACTGATTCTTTCATTCACACCTTCTTCCTTTCAGCATGTATTTTTTGAATGCCTACTCTGTGCCAGACTACTCTACTTCCAAGACCCAGGGGTGAGCACAAGACCCAGGCCTGGCCAGTCTGAGCACTCCCTTTTCTTAGCCACAGGAATGGTTACAGATGGGCAAGTGACACAGGTCATACCACTGAGACTCAAATTTAAGACTCCTTCGGGAACTTCATGTACTGTGCTGCTACTGCTGCTGCTAAGTCGCTTCAGTCTGGAGTTGCCTAATAGCAGGTATCAGCCTGGAGCTGCTGGGAACCACTCATGAATAGTGAGAAGCAAGTCCCACCAAGGAAAGCAGATCTGAGAGGCAGAGAGTTAGAGATTCCTGGGGACCTAGATCAGTCATGCCTGACCCATCCCTGGACTTCAGTTACATGAGTCAGTCAGTCAGTCCCCTTTTCTGATTAAGCCTGTTTAGTCTTGACTTCCGTAACATACAATCAGTGTTCTCAAAGGTAGAACATGGGCCTTTATGGATAGGAAAACCAGTTATTTGCTTCCCTGGCTGTTCTGTACCTGGGTGTAGACTGTCTTTGCTTTCTTGATGCCAGTAAAGTGGGAGGGTGGGTGGTGGGTGATGGTAGAGGATTGTTGGCTTGTCTGTCATCATCTCTGCCTGGCCTTCATGCCCCACTGGGTTGCAACTTCCTGCTCTGTCTAGAAACGAGCCTGAGATTCTTGCCTTAAGAATACTTTGGCCACCTGATGTGAGGAAGACTCATTGGAAAACACCCTGATGCTGGGAAAGATTGAAGGCAGGAAGAGAAGGGGATGACAGAGGGTGACATGGTTAGATGGCATCACCAACTCGATGGACATGAGTTTGAGCAAGATCCAGGAGTTGGTGATGGACAGGGAAGCCTGGTATTCTGTAATCCACGGGGTCGCAAAGAGATGGACATGACTGAGTGACTGCACTGAACTGAGCCCGAGATGGGTCTCCCCTCACATGAACTCCCTGGAGTTCATGGATTAATAGCACACACAGATTGAATGGTAGGCGCTGGATGATGGAAGGGAACTGGGACAGAAGTCACAGCTCATCCTTGCTCAGCTTGATTAATAACTACGTGTTAGTGGTAGGTCAAATTCGGATTTGAATATGAACAGATATTTTTGGTATCAGATATCTATATTTGTCATTCCTGTTGTTGTCTTTATATTGAATTTTACTTTAGCTGCCATTTCACTTGTGCCCCTTGAGATCCTGAGGTCCTGTCCTTGCCCCAGGGACCGAGAATGTTCCTGCACATTTAACGAAGTCAGCAACGGGTATATTTTTAGTTGGCTTGTTTGCATCTGTTCTCTCCCTGTTCCTTGCTTGATTGACACCCACTGGATGAGAGTCACAGGAGCATAGTTTTGCCATGGGAGCTACAGGTTATAGCAGCTGGCTCCACGGCGCCCTCTGATTGTGTCTAGCCTGCACAGAGGCATTTCTCTTAGCTTGCTTGATTCCTGTCTTCAAGTGACCATCAAGAAGGTGAGCTGGCCTTATGGACCACGTCTCCATGGCTAGTGCGTAAGAGACTCAGGGTGCTCAGCTGTGCCTGTTACTGTACCCCCCAGTGCCCGGTTCAGGCTGGACAGCCTGCCTGAGACAGGTGTTTCCAGACTGTGCCTGTCTCTGGCTTGGAGCGGCTTCTCAAAATGCTTGTTCTTGTTGTTTCGTCACTCAGTCGTGTCCGACTCTTTGAGACCCCATGAACTGCAGCATGCCCGGCTTCCCTGTCTTTCACTCTCTCGGCGTTTGCTCAGACTCATGTCCATTGAGTTGATGATGCCATCCAACCATCCCATCCTCTGTCAGCACTTTCTTCTGCCTTCATCTTTCCCAGCATTAGGGTCTTTTCCAACATGGGTAATATTTGATACAGCCCTGCTGTCTGCTGGAGCTCCCTGGAGCCCTTTGCCTGTGGCAGAACCAGGGAAGCAGCTCAGGGTCCTGGCATGAAACAGATGGTGCCTTCACAGGGTGGGGGATGAGAGTTTAATAAAGGGACTGTTCACAAGTGTAGGCATGCTGGAGGGAACCATTCGAGGATGCGAAATACCTCTGGATTAGTAACAGCAAGAAACTTACCACACTTGCTCCCCACCAAGACATGAAGCACTTACACACTCCAAGAAGACTGAAGACGGGGCACCCAGCAGAGCAGGGGCTTTCCAGCAGAGGAGTACAGCTATTACCAGCCTGGGGCTCGGCTGTGAGAGAGCTGGAGGAGTGAGGGGCTTGACCCCTCTCTCCTCCCACCCTCTGCTGACTTGATCCTTCTGTTGGCTGAACCCAACTAGTAAGGGAGTCTTATTCGCTGTACATGGATGCCAGCCTCCTGGGGGCACTGTCTAGTTTTCAAGTGCTATCTGCTGTTTCAGGCGGGGCTCCCTGGGACAGAAGGAACAAAGCCACCCATGGTTCCTTCAAGGAGAAGTGGGCAGGCATGGCACTGTTTAAGATGCCCAGGGAGTCTGTGCATGGATGCCACATGGGATGGCAGGAGACAGATGATCTGCCAGGCCCCTCCCCGTGCCAAGCTTGGCCTTAAGCCTCATGGGAAAGAGATGATGCTGTCTGGATTACAGCAAAATCTGACACAGCTGGACTTTGCATTATTTGTAACACTTATAGACGCCCCCTCAGAGTAGAAAGTAATGCATGTTCGTTGAGGACAAAGGACACAGAGACCTGCAAAGGAAAAGCTGACTCCCTCCCCCAACCCCACCCCCCATAACAAACAGCAGTTTGGTGTATGTTCTTCCTTCCTTTTCTCTGTGCTCACTCAAAATATATTTAAGTGTTTATAAAATATAAGGTTTTTTCTTCAAAAATAAGATCACAGGATATGCCTAACCTACAACAGTTTTTTCCACTGAAAGTATAATATCGCCCTAGGTCAATCAATATATATGGCTCCAACTCATTGTTTTTAATTGCTTCCTACAGTACTCTTGCGAAGAGTTGACTCGTTGGAAAAGACTTTGATGCTGGGAGGGATTGGGGGCAGGAAGAGAAGGGGACGACAGAAGATGAGATATCTGGATGGCATCACTGACTCAATGGACGTGAGTCTGAGTGAACTCTGGGAGATGGTGATGGACAGGGAGGCTTGGCATGCTTTGATTCCTGGGGTCACAAAGAGTCAGACACGACTGAGTGACTGAACTGAACTCAACTGAGCTGACAGTACTCTTGCCTGGAAAATCCCATGGACAGAAGAGCCTCATAGGCTGCAGTCTATGGGGTCATGAAGAGTCGGACATGACTGAACTACTTCACTTTCACTTTTAACTTTCATGTATTAGAGGAGGAAATGGCAACCCACTCCAGTATTCTTTCCTGGAGAATCCCAGGGATAGGGGAGCCTGGTGGGCTGCCGTCTATGGGGTCACACAGAGTTGGACATGACTGAAGTGACTTAGCATGTCATAGTATCCTTATACAAAAAATTTTTTTAATTTTATTTTTACTTTATTTTACTTTATAAAACTGTATTAGTTTTGCCATACACCGACATGAATCTGCCACGGGTGTATACGAGCTCCCAATCCTGAACCGCCCTCCTCCTCTCACCCCATATCATCTCTCTGGATCATCCCTGTGCACCAGCCCCAAGCATCCTGTATCCTGTATCAAACATAGACTGGTGCTTCATTTATTACATGATAGTATACATGTTTCAATGCCATTCTCCCAAATCATCCCACCCTCTCTCCCTCCCTCAGAGTCCAAAAGCCTGTTCTATACCTCTGTGTCTCTTTTGCTGTCTCTCATACAGGGTCATCATTACCATCTTTCTAAATTCCATATATATGTGTCAGTATACTGTATTGGTGTTTTTCTTTCTGGCTTACTTTATACAAAGATTTTTTGAGGAAATCACACTTCCCTTTCAATTAGCCAACACAGAATTCTTGGTGACCTACGCAGTCACATTACTATAAAGGTTGTCTTTTGGTCTCTTAAGTATTAATACTCTTGGTCTAGTTAGGGTTGTAACTTCTGGGCATGTGACAGAACTTATATTTCAAGATTACCCGTAAATGGCACCTAGGTGACTTAGACTCTGGACACTTTAGAGAAAGTTGTTGGACTGAGAAGTCCTCAAGGGTCTCATGCAGGAGCAGGAGGGGGTGATGTGAGCTGGACTTCATTACTATAAAGGTTGTCTTTTGGTCTCTTAAGTATTAATACTCCTGGTCTAGTTAGGGTTGTAACTTCTGGGCATGTGATAGAACTTATATTTCAAGATTACCCGTAAATGGCACCTAGGTGACTTAGACTCTGGACACTTTAGAGAAAGTTGTTGGACTGAGAAGTCCTCAAGGGTCTCATGTAGGAGCAGGAGAGGGGTGATGTGAGCTGGACTTTAAAAGAGGGAGACAGTCACTCTCACTATTTTAAGCACAGGTGGCAACACCAACTGGGACTTCCCTGGTGGCTCAGTGGTAAGGAATCCACCTGCCAATGCAAGAGACACGAATTCAATCCCTGGGTCAGAAAGATGCCTTGGAGAGGGAAATGACAACCTACTCCAGTATTCTCACCTGGAAAATCCCATGGACAGCTACAGTCCATGGGGTCACGAAAGAGCTGGATACAACTTATCGGCTAAACACCACCACCACCACCACCACCAATTAGTGGCTGAGAGAAGTGTTATGTGGCAGAGAGTCTGCTGGTCCTCTGAAGCAGGGAGACAGCTACCGTGCATAAGAGATACAGAGAGAGGCGCTCGTGCCATTCCAGGTTCCTGAAATCTGGTTGCTTTTCTCCAAATAGGTTAATTACCCCTCTAGCCCAGAATTCTTTCACACTCTTGATTTGTGGAACACACTCTTTATTGAAAGCTTGCATGTCAGTTCGAGTCTTGTCTGTGTCTGCACAATCATGAGTTTGAAATAGGGCATGTTTCTGTTAATAAGATTTGACGTGATGCCTGTTTGCCAGTGAACAGCATGGGGCTCTGCGGTTCTGTGTCAGACCCCAAGGGCATCTTGGTCCAGGGTGCCATAAGCTTCCTGCAGAGGGAGAAGGCGCCTCTACTCTCTGGGTAGAGCAGGAGGGCAGCTGGGAAGAGCAAGCTCCCCTCCTGCTGGTCCCACACCAGGGTCATTTGCCTTTGTGCCTGCCTCCCGCAAGTGCTATTCCCTTTTCTTGGCCACCGCCTCCTTTCTCTCCCCTCTCCCGAAGCGCTGAAGGCATCTCCTGTGCTTCCAGGAGGCCAAGCATTTTCTCTGGCTCCCCAGTTGGGCCCCTTCCCCAGGCACTCAGGAGAGTCTTCTCCATAGTTTCTCTTAAGTTTCTGGCCCTCTCATGGGGACATGGGCCCCCTAAGGTGCTTGTCTAGGGCAGCCACATTTTGATCTGGCCTCCCTTCATTTCCCAGAGCTCACAACTTGAGGACATAAGCTTTCCTGTCAGACCCCTGCCCCCAGCTCTGAACTCCTTAAACACTCTGTAATTCCTTATCCCTTTACCTCTCTGTTGCTGTAACTTTGGACTCTTCCAAGGTTTGGGGTATAACTATTCACTGTTCATCTCCAGGGCAAACTTAGTGCTTCAAGACTCTTCATTCAAAAGATTGAGGAATCATTACAAACCCCAGTGAGGAGGAAAGAGACACACAACTTGATACTGTCCCCTTTAAATGGGAGAAACTCCCAGTTATGCACCATACGAGAGGCAGATTCTCACCTTGAAGAAGTGGGGCTGGGAATTGCTTTTCCTCTCCCGGCACTCTCTGAGCTGCTGAAATATCTCCCCTCATTATTGGGAGCCTATATGAAAGCTAGTAAACTTTTATTGCAGGCATATTATAGCTTGACTTTAAAACACTCCCCCCACCTGCCCTACCCTTGGCAGCACTGAGGGATGGATTTCATATGAAATTTGCAACTGTCATTCAGGCCCTCTTTGAGCAGGGGGGGCAGTGGGGGATAAGTCTGGGAGCCCCCAGGGCCTCAGTCAGTCTCCTCTGACCCCAGGCTCATTCCCCTCCGTGTCCGCTTTTGCTGAGCCTTGCCCTTTCCAGGGGACTTAACGAAGGTCACGGAATTACCTGCACATAAGGGAGAGAGAAGGTCTTCAGGAGGGGAGAGTGGTTCTCAGTCATCCCCCATTTGGGTAGCTGCATAGAAGGCTCTGGAGAGAGCCAAGACTGGCCAGGATGGCCCGGTTGAAATGGGAAGGTGGTGAAGAGGAAAGGGTCCATCCTCTGGATTTGGAGCCTCACAGGAAGCAGCCCTTGGTCCCCCTAAGTGACTCAGGCTTTGGAATTGAAGGCAAATGGGGAGGGGGGGGGGGACAAGTGTGGGCTCTGATGTTAAATTATTCTTGGTTGTCATCTTGGTGTCCATCAGCTGCAGCTCCCAGGGCAAGTGACATCATTTCTCTGCCCCTAGACCGCTCATGTTTTAGTACAAGTAATATTCTGCTGGAGAGGAGTGATGAGGAATAAATGCAATCACATTTGCAAAACTCCCAGGGCTGGTCCTAGCTTAAAGTAAATGCCTGATTGATGTCGAGCCTCTCCTTGTATTTGATTCAAGCTGCTTCTACTGCAACCATCGTTTCCCTCTCTCATTCAGTTCCCAGTGGTCCAATCTTGTTGTTTTCTATGGAAGTATGTCTGTCAATTGAAGCGTTATGTCTCTTGCAAGGTCCATAGTTCTCTGTTAACTTTTCATGACTGTTCAACTTTTTTCTTTTCCTTTTGCCTTTTCTTGATCTTTTCTACATTCTCTAGCTAGGACTACCCAAGATCTCCCAAAGGGTTATCTGAAATAAGGGCCAAAGTTGAGGTTCAGGATAACGAAAGGACGATTCACATGTCTTAAATATCCCTTATATCCAACAAAGTTGGGTGCATAATGGTAAAGCATTACCCAGTCCTGCCTAGAATGATTCAAACTGGCTCTCTAGATCAGAGGTCAGTAAACCACAGCCTATGGGAAAAATTCATCCCTTCATCTTTTCTTGTAAATAAAATTTTATTAGAACACGGTCTTGCTCATTTGTTTAGAAGTTGACTATGGATGCTTTTGCATTATGGGCTTTCCAGGTGGCTCAGTGGTAAAAAGAAATCTGCCTACCAAGGCAAGAAATGTGGGTTTGATCCCTGGGTTGGGAAGATCCCCTGGTGAAGGAAATGGTAACCCATTCCAGTATTCTTGCCTGGAGAATCCCATTAGAGGAACCTGGTGGGCTATAGTCCATGGGGTCACAAAGAGTCAGACGTGACTGAGCAACTGAGTGTGCATGCCTTTGCATTACCACGACAGAGTTGAGCAGTTGCAACAGAAATTGTACAGCCTGAAAGCTTAGAATATTTACTATCCGACCCTCACAGAATTTTGCTAACCTCTGTTCTAGGTCATCTTCTGTTGATATGTTCCAAGTCTCCTGCTTCAGCTTCAAGGGGACACTGAGGAATTAACTCTGCCATCCAGTAGGGAGGCTCAACTGCTGAGCTACTCATTTATGAGGAAATGTTGCATATATATTGCATGACTCAAATGTTGAGTAAGCATTTTAGGCAGTTTGGGCCTATCCTGACAAATGAATCTTAAGATTTATTTCAAGGGTAAGGCCAATCCTGGATGTGCCTAGGAGCTTGAGAAAGATCTGAAAGGCTGTCATCTGTCCCTCATGCTGATCACAAGCACTGCTTGGGTCTAATACCTTAATAAATAGCATCTTATGTTTGTTAAACATATAACTGTTTCAATAAAGGTCTATATAGTCAGAGCTATGGTTTTTTCCAGTAGTCATGTACAGATGTGAGAGTTGAACCATAAAGAAGGCTGAGTGCCAAAGAATTGATGTTTTCAAATTTTGGTGCTGGAGAAGACTCTTGAGAGTCCCTTGAACTGCAGAGAGATCAAACCAGTCAATCCTAAAGGAAATCAACCCTGGATACTCATTGGAAGGACTAGAGCTGAAGCTGAAGCTCTAATACTTCGGCTACCTGATGCAAAGAGCCAACTCATTGGAAAAGACCCTGATGCTGGGAAAGATAGAAGGCAAAAAGAGAAGGGAGCAGCAGAGGATGAGATGGTTAGATAACATCACTGACTCAATGGACATGAATTTGAGCAAACTCTGGGAGATAGTGAAGGACAGAGGAGCCTAGCATGCTGCGGTCTACGGGGTTGCAAAGAGCCAGGCGTGACTGAGTGAAAAACAACAACAATCACTGTTTCATAGGACTCTAATATATGTATGTACGCTTTTTTCCACTTGATTCTACTACCATTTTTGAGAAGTATACTCTGTTTTGTATAAAGTGTTTCAGGACTCTTTTTACGCACCATGATTTATCTGTATTTTCACAATAACAGCTGTATTTTCAACCTCTCATTAAGCCTCATTCTGCTTTGCGTGCAGATCTGGACAGACAGCCTTTGAGGAAATGGTAAGATCTTTGGCTTTATTCTGGCATTCATCTTGCCCAGATCTACGTTTGACTCGACCTCATTAAGTTTTGGGTCAGGACCTCCACTGCTTTCTTTCCCCTGTCTGCCATCCCTGTGAGAACTTGCCTTCTCACGCTCAACTTCTTGCCATTCACTCAACACTGGACAACTTGCCTTCTAGGTAATATACTTTCCAGACACTAATGAAAGTCTCCAGGTAATTTGTAAATGTTCATCTTCTTTTATAATAGATAGCTGGGAGGTTAAGAATATTTTGAAGAGAAACAACGTGGTCTTTAAAGTCCCATGGAACTCAACTCCTGACTTTCCATTTTCAAAGATAGTTCAGGGTCTTTGGACTAAGGTAAGCATGCCATTTTTGCTTCGTTCACCATCTAGCCCAAGCCATAGCCTCACTCCCAGGACCCTTGACTAATTCTTCTTTTGATAGTTGCACGTGATGTTCTGCCACATGCAAGTTCCCCGGGGTGGAGCAAGGCAACATATGATTATATTGCTTCCTTTAATAAAACCAGTTGTACCCTAGTGATGGGGCTCTAGCTGTCTCATAGAGTTCCAGCAAACAGTTACTCAGCATAACAGATTGAGGTAGGTGTGGGGAGAAGACAGGAAAACCAATTAGCAGATCCAGTAACCAGAATCTTCCTTGAGTTTTATCGAAGTGAGAGGGTCTTTAGTGATCACATACCTAAGCTCTCCATTTTAATAGTGAGAGAACTGAGGCTCTGAGAGCAGAAGTAACTTGTCCAAGGTCTTGCTGAGAGTTAGTGGCATAACAGATATTAGAATTTAAGACTTCCAATTCATCTTATGCAAGTAGTTTTCTAAGGGTTCAGAGACAGTGTCTCAGGAGACCTTTCTGGAGGGAAGGGGGTGATGGGATCAATTTTATCTGTCTGATTTATTTTAATGGGAGTATTTTGCTCCTTGAAATGATTTGAAAGTCATGGTAGCAAAACATGCTGACTCTTGCTTGGAGGAATTGAAAATCCTTAAAAGAAAACTGAAAAGTCATTATACAATTGCCTTCCATTGACTGTCTATTGTGTTCCATGTACTTGATGCTCAGTGGTTCACTTAATCTTAATAATATTCTTAGGATGTACAAGCTATAACCTATTTTAAGTGGGGAGACTGAATGTCATACAGTTTAAGAAACTTGTCCAAGGATTCATATTTATAAGCAGAGTAACTGGAATTCAAACTGAGGTCTTTCTGATTTAAAAAAAGGTTTTTATCTGAATATAATTGATTTGCAATGTTGTATTAGTTTTTGCTATATAGCAAAGTAAGTCAGTTATACATATACATAGATCACTCTCTTTTTAGATCCTTTTCCTTTATAGGTCATTACATAGAGCACTGAGAAGAATTCCCTGTGCTATACAGGAGGTCCTT
>SJYC01052963.1:0-23158 GCA_006408675.1 Madoqua kirkii | reverse complement strand
ATTTTGCTCCCTAAAATGATTTGAAAGTCATGGTAGCAAAACATGCTGACTCTTGCTTGGAGGAATTGAAAATCCTTAAAAGAAAACTGAAAAGTCATTATACAATTGGCTTCCATTGACTGTCTATTGTGTTCCATGTACTTGATGCTCAGTGGTTCACTTAATCTTAATAATATTCTTAGGAGGTAAAAGCTATAACCTATTTTAAGTGGGGAGACTGAATGTCATACAGTTTAAGAAACTTGTCCAAGGATTCATATTTATAAGCGGAGTAACTGGAATTCAAACTGAGGTCTTTCTGATTTAAAAAAAGGTTTTTATCTGAATATAATTGATTTGCAATGTTGTATTAGTTTTTGCTATATAGCAAAGTAAGTCAGTTATACATATACATAGATCACTCTCTTTTTAGATCCTTTTCCTTTATAGGTCATTACATAGAGCACTGAGAAGAATTCCCTGTGCTATACAGGAGGTCCTTATTAGTTATCCAGTATATTTTATTTTGATTTTTAAATGCATTCTTTCTTTATAGATTAAATTACATTATCAAATACTTTCAAGTTTATTGAGAATATACCCTAAGGGACCACAGACTAAGCAGTGGCCACAGGACTGGAAAAGGTCAGTTTTCATTTCAATCCCAAAGAAAAGCAATGCTCAAACTACCACATAATTGCACTCATTCACATGCTAGTAAAGTAATGCTCAAAATTCTCCAAGCCAGGCTTCAACAATGTGTGAACCATGAACTTCCAGATGTTCACGCTAGTTTTATAAAAGGCAGAAAAACCAGAGATCAAATTGCCAACATCCACTGGATCATCAAAAAAGCAAAATAGTTCCAGAAAAGCATCTATTTCAGCTTTATTGACTATGCCAAAGCATTTGACTGTATGGATCACAACAAACTGTGGGAAAATTCTTAAAGAGATGGGAATACCAGACCATCTGACCTGCCTCTTGAGAAATCTGTATGCAGGTCAGAAAGCAACAGTTAGAACTGGACATGGAACAAGGGACTGGGTCCAAATTGGGAAAGGAGTATGTCAAGGCTGTATATTGTCACCCTGCTTATTTAACTTATATGCAGAGTACATCACAAGAAACATTGGGCTGGTTGAAGCACAAGCTGGAATCAGGATTGCTGGGAGAAATATCAATAACATCAGATATGCAGATGACACCACCCTTATGGCAGAAAGTGAAGAAGAACTAAAGAGCCTTTTGATGAACATGAAAGAGAGTGAAAAAGTTGGGTTAAAACTCAACAGTCAAAAAACTAAGATCATGGCATCTGGTCCCATCACTTCATGAGAAATAGATGGGGAAACAATGGAAACAGTGACAGACTATATTTTGGGGGGATCCAGAATCACTGCAGATGATGACTGCAGCCATGAAATTAAATGACACTTGCTCCTTGGAAGAAAAGCTATGACCAAAATAGACATTATATTAAAAAGCAGAGACATTACTTTTCCAACAAAGGTCCATCCAGTTAAAGATATGGTTTTTCCAGTAGTCATGAATGGATGTGAGAGTTTGACTATAAAGAAAGCTGAGTGCTGATGAATGGATGCTTTTGAACGGTGGTGTTGGAGAAGACTCTTGAGAGTCCCTTGAACTGCATGGAGATCCAACCAGTCCATCTTAAAGGAGATCAATCCTGAATATTCGTTGGAAGGACTGATGTTGAAGCTGAAACTCCAATACTTTGGCCACCTGATGCAAAGAACTGACTCATTTGAAAAGACCCTGATGCTGGGAAAGATTGAGGGCAGGAGGAGAAGGGAATGACAGAAGATGAGATAGTTGGATGGCATCACTGACTCAATGGACATGAGTTTGAGTACATTTCAGGAGTTAGTGATGGACAGGGAGGCCTGGCTTTCTGAGGTCCATGGGTCGCAAAGAGTCGGACACAACTGAGCAACTGAACTGAACTGAACTGAAACCTAAGGGAATAATCAGTGTAAAGAAGTGTCAGAGGGGATTGCTTTCTTTGAAACATGAGGTGGTACCTTAGACCAGGCCTAGATGATGTCCATGGGACAAACTGGGCATGCAGGGGTCATGTTCATAGAATGGGCACAGGGGAGACATGTGTAATGAGATGCGTCTAGAAGGAAGGGTGGGGCAGGAGCCAAAGGCAGAAACTATTCACTAACTTTTATTGAATATGTAGTGTGTACTGGTGGCTTAGATGGTGCCTGCAATGCAGGAGACCCAGGTTCAATGCCTGAATCAAAAGATCCTCTGGAGAAGGGAATGGCAACCCATTCCAGTATTCTTGCCTGGAGAATTCCATGGACAGAGAAGCCTGGTGAGCAACAGTCTATGGGGGTCTCAATAGCTGGACATGACTGAGCGATTGACACTTTCACTTTTTCACCAAGAAGTCACTCATGCATTAGCTCTTCTAATCCCAAGACACCCTTGTGGCATAGGCGTTATTATTACTATCTCCCTTTTATTGATAAGGGTCTTGTGGTATAGAGAAGTTAAATAGCTTGCTTTAGTTATTTAAATAGCTGAAAAGTGCCAGAGTTAGGATCTAAACACAGATCGTATTACCCCAGAGCCTGCATTCTCCATTTTTTATTTTTTGTAGAGTTTACAAAAGCAGGACTGTGAAATAATAAATATATGGAAAATATCCATGACTCTAAAACTCTATTTGAGTTTTTCTCATCATGCAGGATGATATAACACTTTATACTGCACATCTCTTTACTCTCTGCAGAGTTTATTAACTTTGTTGGATGGGCTGAAGGTGGATAGGGTCTGTGGATTGGCTGGCCAGGGCCTTTGGAGGGTGCTATATGAGAGGGAACATCTTGACTATGGAAACCAATCCTGCAGAGTGTCAGCCCTGCTCCATTAAGCTTCAGGCAGGGGTCCCACGCCATCTCTTTAAGCCTGATTTTCTGCTTCTCTCTCTTTGTGGTTCAGCACTGAATGCTGGGACCACAGAATTTTCTTCCAGAAGAAAGGGGCCCCAACTTATTCATAGCCAAACAAGACCTGGGTGAGGGTTTTGTTTCTAGAGTAAGTTTTCTAAAGTCCTAGTCCGATAATTTGGGGTACCAGCCTAGTCTCAATCTGGGGAGGTGGTTATGGACCTCCATTATGGAGCTGGGGTCTGTGTTGTTACAGACCTGGCTTCAGTCCTTCCTTGTTCACTCAGTCAATCATTTATTTATTTTTAAAGGGTTGGGGTGTTCCTTCTGAGCCTGGTCCTGTGTGAATGTATGCAGGAGATGGGGCAAGGGAAAGATCCATCTCTGGCTTCAAAAATCTTCCAAGTCCGTTGAGAAGAGAAGGCTCCCACCAGAAACAGTTGATCTACATCTGGAGCTTTGGAAAAGGAGAGGGTGAGAGGAGAAGGTTCCCTATGGTGAGCTACTATATAGCACAGGGAACTCTGCTCAGTGTTAGGTAACAACCTAAACGGGAAAAGAATTTGAAGAAGAGATACATGGACATGGATAACTGATTTACTTTGCTATACGCCTGAAACTAATGCAACACCGTTAATCAACTATACTCCGATATAAAATAAAAAGTTTCCAAAAAAATGAGGGGAGGGCTGCCGAAGAGTGATAGGACCCTACCTGCCTATCCAAACTCCATCCATCTTGTGTCGCTCAGCCCAAAGCCCCTCTTCTGTCTGAAACCCTCTGCTTTTGTGGTTATGTCGATCTCTCCCCTCTGTGGGCTCAGCAGCATTTTTTTGTTCTCTTACAAGACTTAGCATTGTTCTTTTTTTGGCTTTACTTTTTGGCATTCCTCATCTGGACTGTGGCAGAGCCCACTGTTATTCCCACCTTCTCTACTCCCTAACAGTACTTTAAAAAATTCACTGTGAAGCTGAAGCCCCAGAGAACTCGTGAAAATGCAGGTTTGAATCCAGTTAGTCTTATGTGGATCCCAGGATTCTGCATTTCTAACAAGCTCCCAGCTTGTCAGATGCTGAACCCAATGGTCTATGGACCCTGGTTTGAATAGCAAGGTTCTATAGTGTTAGACGCAGACAGTACCTTTTAAGTGAACTTGTTGATTTTAAGTGGTTAATGGGTGCATGCTATAATGGGGGCTTCCTTTCTCTGGGTCTCTTTTCACTTATAATCCAGAACAGGAACTTTTTTAGGCTTGACAGATACTAAGGCTTTGGTACCCCCATTTTCCTCTCCTGTATCCTTAGCTAATACTGAAGTTAAAGATGGTATTCTTTCCTATCCTGGTTTGAGTAGCAAGGTTCTATAGTGTTAGACACAGACAGTACCTTTTAAGTAAACTTGTTGCTGTATTGAAGTGGTTAATGGGTGCATGCTATAATGGGGGCTTCCTTTCTCTGGGTCTCTTTTTACCTATAATCCAGAACAGGAACTTTTGTAGGCTTGACAGATACTAAGGCTTCGGTACCCCCATTTTCTTCTCCTGTATCCTTAGCTGATATTGAAGTTAAAGATGGTACTCTTTCGCACTGAACTTGGGAATGTCCTCTTGAGAAGGATTTTCTCAATATAGTGCCCTAAAGATCCACTTCTGGTCCAACAGAGTTGGCTGGAGGATGAATCCTACCTGCTGCCTTGGCTAAGATGTGCCTTAAAGATGTCTTCTAATGGAATGATTTGGGATGTGTGGGGAAGCTGAGTGCTACAAAGAGATGCTCCAGAATCCAGTCCACTCTGGGAGATGAAGACTTTGCTACCTTCAGAGACTCTCATGCTAGAGAAGCCCCACAGTCTGGGTCTGGGAAGTGAGAAGAGGGCCAGGAAGATGGAGAAGAGGTGATGGATGGGAATGATGAAGTCAATGGTTCTCCCTTCTTATACTGTTGGTGGGAATGTAAATTGGTGCAATCTCCATGGAAAACAGTATAGATTTTCCTTTAAAAACTAAAATTAGAGCTACCACATGATCCAGCAATAAGCCCCACAGTCTGGGTCTGGGAAGTGAGAAGAGGGGCAGGAAGATGGAGAAGAGGTGATGGATGGGAATGATGAAGTCAATGGTTCTCCCTTCTTACACTGTTGGTGGGAATGTAAATTGGTGCAATCTCCATGGAAAACAGTATAGATTTTCCTTTAAAAGCTAAAATTAGAGCTACCACATGATCC
Source organism: Madoqua kirkii (assembly GCA_006408675.1). Lineage (NCBI taxonomy): Eukaryota > Metazoa > Chordata > Mammalia > Artiodactyla > Bovidae > Madoqua > Madoqua kirkii. The sequence continues at coordinate 18,032 of SJYC01052963.1, read as the reverse complement.
AGCAATTCTGCTCCTTGGCATATACCTCGACAAAACTCTAATTCAAAAAGATACATGCACCCCAGTGTTCATAGCAGCTCTATTTGCAATAACCGAGACAAGGAAGCAACCACTGAAAGATGAATGAATAAGGAAGATGTGGTATATATACAACAGAATATTATTCAGCCACAAAGAAAGAAAGAAAGAATGTCATTTGCAGCATCTCATATGACTTAGAAATAATTATACTAAGTAAGCTAGACAGAGGAAGACAAATATATGATTCCATGTCTAAGTGGGATTGAAAAAAATGATACAAATGAATTTATTTGCAAAACAGAAGTAGGCTCACTGACAGAAAACATCCTTACTGTTAACAAAGGGGATGAGGGAGGGAAGAGAGATAAATTAGGAGTCTGGAATTAACATAGGCACAAGCTTGGAATTAACATGGACACATTAATATATATAAAACAGATAGCAAGGACCTACTGTATAGCCCAGGGAACTATATTCAATATCTCATAATAACCTATAATGGGAAAGAATCTGAGAAAGAATAGACATGTCTATCTATATCTGAACTGCTTTGCTGTATACCAGAAACTAAGGAAATGGCAACTCACTCCAGTGTTCTTGCCTGGAGAATCCCAGAGACAGCGGAGCCTGGTGGGCTGCCGTCTATGGGGTCACATAGAGTTGGACACGACTGAAGTGACTTAGCAGCAGCAACACAACATTGCAAATGAACTATACTTCAATTTTAAAAAACGATTATAAAAAAAGTCTGATTCTCAGCCGAGACTGCATATTAGTAATAGAATCATGAGAAAGCTGTAACAAGCAGTGATGCCTGGAGCCACTCCTAGATACTACATTTAATTGGTCTGGGATAAGACCTGGGCATCAACATTGAGAAATCTCCCAGGTGAACCTAACGTGCAATCAGGGCTGAGAACCACTGATTAAGCCCATATGTTCCTGCACAGCAAGTGGCAAGGGATCGCGGAGCTGGGCTCACTTTCAATCCTGAGCTTGAGGAGAAGCAGAGTTCTGACCTCCCTCCCCTAACTCACCACTCTAGGGCTGGGACTAGTAAGCTCGTGGAAGCAGCTTCAGTTGAGGGAGCCTTGTGGTTAGAACTGACCCTGTCTCCAGAGGCCATGCCAAAGGTCAAGGGTTTGAGGAAAGATAGTGCCTCCCAGCCACCTTTTTTTTGCTTAAAATGGATCCACCCTCAACAAAATGAGGTAAGGTAGCACCTTCTCAGGTGCCATACTTTCTTGAGGGCATGTTGTTGTTGTTATTGTTATTGGCTCAGGTTGGCTTTTCTGGTCCTCTGAGCTTTCTGTGGGGACCTCTTCTCCTTCCTGGCTGAGGGCTGGGAGGTAGAAGGCTGCCCTAGTCATCCTCATCTTCCCTTGAACCCCACCCTTGAGTGTAGTCCTTCTCTTCTCACTTTCCTCCAGACACACACACTCTGTCTCCTCCATCTCCCAACCTGTCTGCTCAACTATTTGTTCTGATGAAAGACTGAATCACTGTTAACCCACTAAGATGTAGATGACTGATCCCTGCTCTCTTGGTTTGAAGAGTCTACTCACTGTCCTAAAATGCTTTTGATTTGTGGGATTCCGGACATGAATGAGGAGAATGGGAAGCATTTTCACAACTACCATTAGGGGAGACTGGGGGGCTTTGGGGGTGGGGTGGGGCTGGCATTCCTATACTCTTCTGTGTAGATGTTTCCTTCAAAGGTGAGAACGAGGCATTGCTTGAGAACAAGCCAGACACCTGAGGAGGAACAGTTTGTGTCTCTTCCCTCTTCTAAAAAAAATGACAAAAGGGTGTCTGCTTTAGGCAGCTTCAGCATATTTCTAATTTTAGTGCCCATTTGTAACCAAGACTTTGGCCTTCCAAGAAGACTTGATTACTACATTCATAATTCATCGGCAGCCCATCTAGTCTTAATTCAATGATTTCTCCAGTCAGGGAGAGAATCTTGATCCTTTAAAAACTGATTTTTCACTTTAGAATAGCAAAAGCAATTAGTTTTATTTTTAGCTCAGTTAAGCAAGAGCTCTAATGAAGCTGAAAGGAGTTTTTTTTCTCTTCTCTCTTTCCTCTGAGGTGCTTTGTAGGATTCAGCCTAGAAGGTGGCCCACTGCTGCTGCTGGGTCTGGGTGAGACGCTTGTGGCTGGTGGAGGAAGTCTAGAGCGCGGAGTTTGTGAAGGTGGAGGGTGGTTTTCAGAACTTTGTACTTAGCCATGTGTTTCCCCAAGCCGAGACTCCTACCTCGACTCTCGTCATGAAGGTGGGGGTGGAAGTGTGTGCAGGGCGAGCTTGGCAGCCTTAGTCTCTAAACTCTGTGTTGTATCTGGAGTTCTTGGCAGGAAAGGCGGAGAATAATAGTACTTGGCATTCAGGTTCTTTGTTCCAACAGTACTGGCTCAACTTGCCATTCCCAGCCTTGCATCCCACCAGCTCCCCTGCACAGGTTCCCAGTCTGGCCAGAATGGTTTACACATGGGCCTCAAGTAGGACCGCATGTGTCTCCCACCTTTCCTTCACCGTCCCCCTACCCCCACATTCTGAAGTCCCTTTCCTCTGGATTCTTGGGAGTCCACTTGTGCCTGTGTGAATTCCCAGATGGCGTTGGGCACGTGTGGTCACAAGCCACAAGTGAATCTGCTCAGGCTTATTAACCCATTCAGATGGCTGCAGGGTCTGGAGGGGAGAGGGGTGGTTGGCTTAAAACAGGAAAGCTGATTGCAGTGTGAGCTGTGCTGACCTGCAGAGCACAGGCCCAGTCTAAAGGCTGGAGCCATTCTCCAGCTACAAAAGACAGCTTTCATGCTGAGCTTCTGGTCTGGTGTTGTCAGATTTCCTATTTTTCAAGAGCAGCTGGAAATCCAGTTTATAATGTGAAATCTCTTAATTTTTCAATGTTGGAAATTTGGGTTTCTTTAATACCTTGTGTGACCAAATCCCCATGTCTGGGGTCACCATTTTGATTCTTCAGCTTTAGGTTTTAAGAGCAGAACCTACAGACCCCAGCTGAGAGCCGCCATTTTAAAGCATCTTTGAGGCCCCTCTGCCTCATAGTCTTAGAGATCAGGCAGAAGAGCTGGCCCTACATGCAACAGGTTCAGAGTGGTCCAGGGGGTTCCCAGTTACCATAGGGACCTTCACAGGTCCTCTGGGCAAAGCCAACATTAACTTGTGGCCTCTAGCCCAGATTTTTTTCCATCAGTTTCACACAGAATGTGTGGTGTGGTGTCAACTTTTGTAGCATCTTTACTGTTGAATCTTACCGGTAAATGAGGAAAATGCTCTTCCCTTGGAATGAATTAGATAGAGAAGAATATAAGACTTCATTCCTGTTGACTTCGATGTCATTTTTTGTGGGAAAGATGCTACTAAAATTGAGCATTGCAAAGTGCCACTGAGGGTCTACCATGTGCCAGGCACTGTGAAACTGCTGCTGCTAAGTCACTTCAGTCGTGTCCGACTCTCTGTGACCCCATAAAGGGCAGCCTACCAGGCTCCCCTATCCCTGGGATTCTCCAGGAAAGAAGACTGGAGTGGGTTGCCATTTCCTTCTCCAATGCATGAAAGTGAAAAGGGAAAGTGAAGTCGTTCAGTCGTGTCCGACTCTTAGCGACCCCATGGACTGCAGCCCACCAGGCTCCTCCATCCATGGGATTTTCCAGGCAAGAGTACTGGAGTAGGGTGCCATTGCCTTCTCCAACTGTGAAGCTACAGGGCAGAGTGAGTCATTCCCAGACCCAATCTCTGTCCTTGGCAGGCTTAGAGTCGCAGGCTCTGGTCACAGAGCTCCTAGAGTAGAGACTTGGCCGCAGTCAGCTGTACCTGTCTCCCAACCCCCAGCCCTCTGCCCAGCACATCAGAGGGACTTAGCAAATTAAAGATGTGGCAACCCAAGTGAGGGACAGAAAGGCAAAATAAGGCTTCCAACTAAAATAGCGAGACTGCTTCATCTTGATCTGAGGATGTTCCTTCTCTTAGGAATCAGATTTTGGCATCCTTTTCTCTTGGCGAACAACTGCTTGTTGTAACAGACTAGTGTCTTGAATTGATAACTGAATAATATACAATTATTCCAAGTGACAGTCCCTGGAAAACCTGAGATGTGGCTGGGGGAGGGAGGGCAGGTGCTCTAAGGGTTAAAGGCTGTGGTTCATGCACTTCTTCCAGGTCTTTCCCTCCTTTCCCCATCTTCTTACTTTATCCTGACTGCAGCCCCTAAGACAGTCCCAAGGAAAAACGGAGCATTGCTACCGATTCCCTGTGTCCGGCCCCTGAGAAATTGCCTGCCGTTCTCAGGGAGGAGGTATACAAATTGGACCTCCGTGGAGGCCAGCTCAGGGTGTTAGATGAGCCTCCGACAGAGGATGTGAATCTTGGCCCCAGGTCTCTGTGAAGGATGGTGGGGCTGACAAGCCGACATCAAACACGCCTCTGTTCTGAGGGAGCCATCACTCACCCCCTGTACTCTGGCGGCACATGCTAATGAGGGCCAGCTCGTATACCATCCGTGCCAGAGGCTGGGGGTGGGGAGGGGTGCAGCCTCCTAGCAGATCAGAAAGGGAGCCTTCGGGGTTGGGAAGGGGGTGGCGGTCAGCTCTACCCGCTCTGCTTTCCGGTGGTCCCCATCTGTAGCAGCCCTTCTGTTGTCTGTCCCTGCCTCAGTTTCTAGTCACCCATCCTTCCGAAGGCACGGACTGCTTTCTCAGAGCATGAAGAACTGCATGTGTGAGTCGTTCTCAGTGGCTTTTCTGTTTACAGGAAGACCCCAGGCATAGGACAGATTCTTAACCTCAGGAACAAGTGACTGATTACCCACTTCAGGCACCTGCCAGGAAAGGGTCTTGAGACAGCCCTCGTGAAAACAGAGGTTCCCCTTTTATTAAGGGTGGTCCTGTCAGCTCAAGGGGCACTGAGGGCAGATGATGACAGTGATGAAGATGCAAGGCTTCCCCGGGGGGCTCAGACGGTAAAGAGTCTGCCTGCAATGCAGGAAACCCAGGCTTGATCTCTGGGTTGGGAAGATCCCCTGGAGAAGGGAATGGCAACCCACTCCAGTATTCTCTTGAGAATTCCAATGACAGAGGAACCTGGCGAGCTACAGTCCATGGGGTTGCAAAGAGTTGGACACGACTAAGTGACTAACACACACGAGTGCTTTCCGTGTGACAACTATTAAGAGCTTTGCATGTGTAAACTCACTTAATTCCGCCCATGAGCTCTGTGGTAGGCACTATTGTTATTTAGAAAGCGAAGAAACTGGGGCTCAGAGAAGTTAAAAAGGACTTACCTTTATAGCTAAGAAACATTCTTGGGACATGTCCCAGAAATCCTGCCTTTCTGTAATAACGAATGTGGGGGCTTAGACTGCTCTGATGCTACTTCCTGTGTAATGCATCAGCCAGTCCCCACCAGTACCCCGGTGGGTGGTGCAGAGTTGAAGGAAAATGGCCTAAGGCTTGACTTTGAATCCCCATCTTGGACACTTAGAAGCATTGTGATCTCAGGCAAATTTTATAACTCCTCTGAGATTGCGTCCCTCTGAGGTTGATGGGAACAATGTCACTTGGACAGCTGTGTGGGTTAAGTGTGTTGAGCCCACTTAACTGGCTCAGCCGTGCTCCTTGAGCCCCCAGCGCAGGTCAGCCCATCCTTGGCACATGGTGCTCCCTCTTCTGTTACAGGCAGCCTACCTCCTCCATCTTGCTGTTTTAGGCATATGCTTGTCTTCCCTATAAGGCTGAGTATCTGGGGGCAAATTCCATGTGTTATTCATCTTTGAAAATACTTCCCTTGGAACTTTAGTTGACTTGACTTAGTTGAAGTTCCCTTGGAACCTGACTTAGTTGACTAGAATTGGAACAATAATAGCAACCAACTTTTATGATGTGCACACCTCATGCTATGCTTCATTCTAAGTCCTTCCAGCCATCTTGCTGCCTGGTCCTGTTGTGATGCTCCTCTCTGTATCAATAGTTGGAGGAACTGTGACCCAGATAACTCAGATCTCTGACTTGGAATCCCACCATCAGCAGGTGGTGGAAGCCGGAAGTGGACCGAGGTGGTCTGAATCACAGGCTCTTAATCACTCACCTCTAAGACCTTTGCCTTAAAGATCCTTTCCTCCAATCCCCATTCCTTTTAAATAAAGTTTCAAACGAGTGGAAATCGAGGCTCCCAGAGGGTGAGCTGCTCAAGCTACGTCACAGGCCTAATTTGGTAGCCAGGCTGGGGCTGGAGCGAGCTCTCCCTGCTGCCGGCCCAGTGCTCCTCCCTGGAGGTATGCCCTGTCATATGGTGCTGTGATTAATTGGGAGAGAAGCTGTAGGAGGCTGACATTTTCCCAGCCTCATCTGCGTTTGCTGCCCACACGCCAGGCCCTGAATGTCAAAGCCCCCCACGCTGCTTTGCCTGGTAGGGGGAGGAGGGAAGCCCACTCACTATTATTAAGCAATTAAAAATAAGGGCTGAGCAGATGTGGGGTGGCCGCCTCTCCTGACGTGTCGGGCAACAAGATAGCTGGCTCCTCTCACTCACGCTGAGAGATATTTAAGGGACTAAATGAAAAGCGGCTGCTCTGAGCATTCCGGGGAGGCAGCCCTGAGCATTGCTGACTCAGTACCTTTCCAGCACAGCCTCCCCAGCAGCCTGCTGCCAGGGCGGGGTGAACCCCGGGAGAAGCCGGGGCTCAGGACTGTGGTCAGTAGTCTCTAAAACGCCGTGGTTATCTCATAAAGAGAAACAGGGTCTGAAAACTTTCTCTGGGTCCTGGGGTCTGTTCCCAAGGTCTATTCCTTACTCCACTTCCCTACAGCAGTCTGGAACCTCAACAGTAAAGTTCATGTCAAGTTGGGCCCAAATCATTTCCTATTTTTCATTTCCACCTGTAAGGATGAGCCCAGGACCTAATCTATTAGAAGAGGAAATGGGGACTGAGGTGGGTCAATACCATGGTCTGATTGTTTCAAAGTTTTTGTTGCAATCCCAACCCCAAGATGATGGTATTAGGTGGTGGGGTCTTTAGGAGGTGATTAGGTCATGAGGGCAGGAGCCCTGATGAATGGGATTTGTGGCCTGATGGGAGAGGCCTAAGACATCTCCCCTACCTGCTCTGCCAAGTGAGGTTACATGGGGAAGATGGCTGTTTATGTATCAGGAAGGAGGCCCTCAGCAGATAGAGAACCTGACCATGTCAGCACCCTGACACCAGACTTCTAGCCTCCAAACCTGTGAGAGACATTTCCGTTGTTTAGAAGACATCCAGTCTATATTAGTCCAAGGCTTCCCTAGTGGCTCAGACAGTAAAGAATCTCCCTGCTGTGCAGGAAACTGGAGTTTGATCCCTGGGTCAGGATAATCCCTTGGAGAAGTGAATGTCAACCCACTCCAGTATTCTTGTCTGGTGAATCCCATGGGCAGAGGAGCCTGGCAGGCTGCAGTCCATGGGTTGCAAAGAGTTGAGCCTGACTGAGTTACTAACACTTTTAGTCCATGTTAGTTTGGTTATAGCAGGTTGTGGTTATAACCCATTTGTCTGAATAGGTTGACAGTTGGTGAAAAAGGCCTCCTTTGTGTAAGACCTAATGCTCTTGTTAGAATCTGGCCTTGGTACTTAGAAATGAGAGCAGAGGATGATCTCCCGATTCTTTGCTTTTAGATACTTCCATATCTGATGAATTGCCTTTTTCCATTCCTCTAAAATGTCTGTCACGTTGATCCTAACCTTTGCTTTCTGCATGTCTATGGCTGGATACACATCTCGTGGATGGATAAGAAGCTAGGCCTCCCAATGAGTCATGCAAGGGGGTTCAGGCCCTTCAAAGAAGGTTCACTTACTCTGTGTTGTAGAAGGAAGACTGGAAGTGAGTCACTCCTTATTGCTCCACAGTGTATGATGCTCAGGTTTCCAATACATATCTACTGAATGAATGAGATGCTTATAGACGGGATTTGCGGGAACTCCTTTATTTTTTGCTACCTGCAATTGATAATGACAAGATTTAAACTTCACTAATACTACAAAAATATTGAGTATGGCTTGATGGTGTAAAACTTATACAGTGTAAGTAGAAAAATCACTTGTTTTAGAGTGTGTGTATGCACACATATACACATGCACACACACATACACACACTACTTGGAACACACCACTGCCATCCAAAGTGATGGAAAAAATTGTTAAGCACAAGATGGGTCAGAGTTGGAGTCAGGACATGGAAGGGGGAATAAATTCTCTGAAATGCTTACCCCTGCATGTGGGGCCCCAGCGTACAGAAAGGATAAGTGGGTGGTTAGGCAGATTAGCGGGAGAGTAAGGCCCTCCCAAGTGGGTTAAGGGTTTGACCAATGAGACTAGTCCTTCAGGTTCTGTGTCAGGACAGTTAAGTCTATGGGGACAAAAATTCCAGCAAACTATGGGCTTCCCAAGTGGTAAAGAACTATGGGCTAGAGGCAAAGAACCCGCCTGGCAATGCAGGAGACATAAAAGACACAGATTACATCCCTGGGTCAGGAAGATCCCCTGGAGGAGGGCATAGCAACCCATTCCAGTATCCTTGCCTGGAGAATCCCATGGACAGGAGCCTGGAGGGCTATAGTCCACAGGGTTGCACAGAGTCAGACACGACTGAAGCAACTTGCACACACACCCAAGATGGAATATCTTGGAATTTCAGCAAGAGCCCGCCCACCACTGGTCATCCACCTCTGAGCCCAGAAGCTACTGGCAGCCATCAGGTCTCCTTTGGGTTGGGCTTGGGTGTTCCTACCTTTGCGACTCTAAAGGAGCATGAAAGTGTGTCTTTCCCTCTCTCTCTCTCCAGATAAATAGAGGTGAGGAGAATAAGGAACAGCCAAAACATCTTTTTAAATATTTTATATTGAATTTTAGGCTTACAGAAAAAGTTGCAAGATTGTACAGTGTGTCCACGGAGAAGGACATGGCAACCCACTCCAGTATTCTTGCCTGGAGAATCCCATGGATGGAGGAGCCTGGCAGGCTGTGGTTCATGGGGTAGTAGAGAGTCAGACATGACTGAAGCGACTTAGTACGCACACACAGTGTCTCCATGTACCAGTTTCCGAATATCCCCTAACATTAATGACTTCCATCACCTCGGTGCAATGATCGAGACTAAGACATTAACTTTAGCACAGAACCATCTCTGCTGATATCCTTCTTGGGTTCTGGGGTCCTATCCAGGACTCCACATTGCATTTGGTTGTTTTCCTGTTCATTTTCTGTACTCCTAACAATTCCTTAGTCTTTCCTTGCCTCTTAAGACCTTGACACTGTCAAAGAGTGTTGTGCTCAGGGCACATCTTCACTTCTGTGCAAAAATACCCCTTGTGCATTTTTGCTAAAAATGCATAGCCTCATTCTGATCATGAGAAAACACCAGACAAACCCAAACTGAAAGACAGTCAACAAAATGCTGGCCAACCAATACTTCTTGAAAAAACCTTGAGCCTCTGTTTTGTACTCTACTGGTCCCCAAATAGTGACCACTCCTTGCTCTGGTAGGAAAATAGGACACTGAATTGGAATTTTAAACATGACCTCATGAGGGAGAGGGCATGCTTCTGTGTGGCTCTGGCGATAGTCCTGAGCAGTTGGAGCTGGGGATTCTGATGTCAGTTCCCTTGTCACTCAGAAGCCTCCCAGATGCCTTTCTGAGACGAGGCGATACCTCCTCTGCCTCTCCCAAAAGTTGGGCTAAAGACTCAGTGAGATTATGTAGAGGGGCTTATCAGTTCTCTTGGGATGATTTACAAGAAGGGACTATTGTTTCTAAACTTCACTGAGGACACAGAAGCGAGAAACTGGTAGCTCCAGGCAGTCTAGAACCTTGTCAACTGGTCAACTCCCAACTCTTCTCGTGTGTGTGTGTGTGTGTGTGTGTGTGTGTGTGTGTGTGTGTGTGTGTATGTATGTTAGTTGCTCACTTGTGTCTGACTCTTTGTGACCCCATAGACTGTAGTTTACCAGGCTCCTCTGTCCATGGAATTCTCCAGGCAAGAAAACTGGAGTGGGTTGCCATTCCCTTCTCCAGGGGATATTCCCGACCCAGGGATGGAACCACTTTCCCTATTTATCTGTAATCTTCCTGGGGAACCACAGAGGAGAGGAGACAAGCGGAAATATACCAAATTTACACCCCTAACTTTTTCTAGAGGGAGGTGACCTTTACAAGAGGTCCTAAAGGGGGAGATCTTGTAGAACTTTATATATGATATATTCTCATATGATCACCTATTATCTATCAGGCAGTATTCTAGATGCTGGACTTATGTCAATGAACAGAGCAGGCTAAAATCTCTGCCCTGTGGAGGTAACATGATGGAGGCAGAAGGGGCAGACACTAAGAAAAATAAGTAAATACAGCTATGCTTTGATATCTATGGGGATTGATTCTAGGACCCTGGTAGATATCAAAATCCGTGGATGTGCAAATCCCTTGTATAAGATAGTGTAGTGTTTGCATATAACCTATGTACACCCTCCAGTGTACTTTAGACCATTTAAAATGTACATAGTTGCCAGGTTATGGCAAATTAAAGCTTTGCTCTTTGGAACTTTCTGGATGTTTTTCCCACCAAATACTTTAGAGCAGTGGTTGGCTGAGTCAGCAGATGCAAAACCTGAAGATAGAGAGGGTTGATTGTAAATAAGTAAATGTTTGGAGGTAATGGAATGCTACCTGTGAATTAAAAATTAAGTCAAAATAATCCTGGATAAAATTTATATTGGGAGGCAGACAGTCTCTGCTGATAGGCAGGGATGGTTATAAAGTAATGAACAGCATATATTAGGGGAGGGAAAATGGGTGTTGCCAAATGTCTCAACTACCTAAGTGTTCTCATTTCAAGTTTCAAATCAGACTCCTCCTTTCTGTAATTAGGCAGTGCATGGAGCTGTTGAAATTCATATCTTTGACCTGGGGAGATCTCTCTTGGTCCCCGGCATCTGGAGGAAGAGATGGACAAATGAAAGAGCACAGGAGTAATTTGCTCTCGGAATACTGATACCAAGATATCACCTGAGAGATGAGCTGCACACATCATTGGGGGGATCTTCAATTAAACATGAAGAAAACTTGTAAGTGTAAAATACACACCAGACTGGTAGTCTATTAATACCCGGAACCGGTGTTTGTGAGTGCGGAGGCTGCAGTGTTGAAGTGTGGAGTGAGCAGGTGGTGGAAAGGCTTTGCATACCTTGGTGGCTGGCTTGTAGAAACCAGTGAGTGTTGCTTTTGTGGTTGGAAAAAGAAAATCTAAGGAAACACTTAAGTGAAGAAAGTAAGGAAGATATTAAAGAATTTCTAAGTCTCCGTAGTTTACGTATAGCTTTTCTTCAGATTATTTATTCATTCAGGCAAACACCACTTTTTGTCTTCATGAGGCTGCTGCTGCTGCTGCTGCTAAGTCGCTTCCGTCGTGTCCAACTCTGTGTGACCCCACAGACAGCAGCCCACCAGGCTCCCCCGTCCCTGGGATTCTACAGGCAAGAATACTGGAGTGGGTTGCCGTTTCCTTCTCCAGTGCATGAAGTGAAAAGTGAAAGTGAAGCCGCTCAGTTGTGTCCGACTCTTAGTGACCCCATGGACTGCAGCCCACCAGGCTCCCTCATCCATGGGATTTTCCAGGCAAGAGTACTGGAGTGGGGTGCCATCGCCTTCTCTGCTTCATGTGGCAGATAGTGCTAAATATCAAGGGGTGAGGGCACATGAAGTTGAGTGAGATTCGATTTCTACCTTTCAGTAGCTTTGTTTTTTTAATAAACTATTAAAAATTCAAAACTTTATTTATCTGGTTTATTTTTTCTGAGGTGAAATGTACACGAGATAAAAATGAACCATTTTAAAGTGAAGGATTCAGTGGAATTTAGTACATTTACAAAGCTGTGCCTTTACCACCTCTTTGTAGTTCTATGATATTTTTATCATCTCCAAAAGGCAGTTAGTTAACCTCCATTTCCCTGTCCCCTCCAGTCCCTGACAACAAAGAATCTGCCTTCTGCTTCTTTGGATTTAAGTGTTCTGGGTATTTCATATAAATGGAATCATACAAGATGTAATATTCTGTGTCTGGCTTCTTCGGCTCAGTATAATGTTCCCTGGGTTCGTCCTGGTTGTAGCATATATCAGCACCTCATTCCTCTCTATGGCTCAATGGTATTTCATCTTCATCCAGTGAAGAACATTTGGGGTTCTACCTTTTGGGTGTTGTGAAATGGTGCTGTTATGAACATGGGTATACAAACATTTGTTTCAGTACTTGTTTTCAATTATTTTGGATCTATATCAAATATCCATATCCAGATTTGAAGGGAGTTACTTATTTACACTGTAGCTCTAATTAACTTTTTGAGTAACCACCAAAACTGTTTTCCATAGCAGCTGAATGCTTTACATTCCCATCAGCAATGTACAAGGGTTCCAGTTTTTCCATATCTTCACCAACACTTGTGATTTTGTGTGTATGTGTGTGTGTGTTTTTTTTTAATAACTATCCTAGTGGGTGTGAAGTGGTATCTCACTGTGGGTTTTGTTTATAATTCCTTAATGGCTAATGATGTTGATCATCCTTTCATGTGTTTGTTGCTGCTCATTTGTATATATTCTTAGAGGAATCTCTACTCAAGCTTTTTGCCCACTTTTTAATTGAATTGTTTGTCTTTGAAAGCTATAGGATAAATAATCTACAGATACTCTTTCTTGTTCTGTAGGTTGTCTTTTCACTTTCTTGATGATGTACTTTGAGGCACAGAGTTGTAAATTTTGAAGTCCAATCTATTTTTTTCTTTTATTTTGTTCATACTTTCACTTTCATATATAGGAATCTATTTCTAAATTCAAGGTCTTTAAGATTTATCCCTAAATTTTCTTCTAAGTATTTTAGGTTGTTGATACATTTTGATAATATTTGTATATGATGTGAGGCAGAGGCCCAACCTCATTCTTTTGTCTTTGGATATCTAGTTGTCCCAGCATGATTAAAAAAATAAATTGAAGTATATAGTTGGTTTACAATGTTGTGTTAATTTCTTCTGTATAGCAAAGTGATTCAGTTAAATATATATATATATATATGTATTCTTTTGTGATTTATCATGAAGTATTGAATATAGTCCCCTGTACTCTACAGTAGGACCTCATTTATCCATTCTACAATATGTATAGTAGTTTTTATTTGCTAATCTCAAATTCTAGTCCTTCTATTCCCAGCCCTGTTCCCCCTGGGCAACCACAAATCTATTCTCTACGTCTGGGCATATTTCTCTTTTGTAGATAAGTTCATTGTGTTGTACTTTAGATTCCACATATAAGTAATTTCATATGGTATTTGACTTTCTCTTTCTGACTTACTTAGCCTGTGTGGCAATCTCTAGGTCATTCATGTTGCTGCAAATGGAATTGTCTCATTCGTTTTTATTGCTGTGTAGTAGTCCAGTGTGTATGTACCTGTGTATATATGTGGCACATCTCCTCTATTCACTCATCTGTTGATGAACGCTTAGGTTGCTTCCATGACTTGGGTATTGTAAGTAGTGCTGCTGTGAACATTGGTGTGCGTGTATCTTTTTGAATTAGAATTTTCATCTTTTCCAGGTGGATGCCCAGAGTGAGATTGTTGTGTCATATAGTAGCTCTATTTTTAGTTTTTTAAGGAACCTCTATACTGTTCTTCAGAGTAGCTGCATCAATTTACATTCCTACCAACAGTGTAGGAGGGTTCTCTTTTCTCCACACCCTTTCCAGCATTTATTATTTGTAGACTTTTTTGATGATGGCCATTCTGACTTGGTTTTAGAAAAGGCAGAGGAACCAGAGATCAAATTGCCAACATTTATTGGATCATCAAAAAAGCAAGAGAGTTCCAGGAAAACATCTATTTCTGCTGTACTGACTATAACAAAGCCTTTGACTGTGTGGATCCCAATAAACTGTGGAAAATTCTGAAAGAGATGGGAATATCAGACCACCTGACCCGCTTCTTGAGAAAACTGTATGCAGGTCAGGAAGCAACAGTTAGAACTGGACATGGAACAATAGACTAATTCCAAATAGGAAAAGGAGTACATCAAGGCTATATATTGTCACCCTGCTTATTGAACTTATATGCAGAGTACATCATGAGAAACACTGTGCTGAATGAAGCACAAGCTGGAATCAAGATTGCTGGGAGAAATATCAATAACCTCAGATATGCAGATAATGCCACCCTTATAGCAGAAAGTGAAGAAGAACTGAAGAGTCTCTTGATGAAAATGAAAGAGGAGAGTGAAAAAGTTGACTTAAAGCTCAATTTTCAGAAAACAAAGATCATGGAATCCAGTCCCATCAGTTCATGGCAAATAGATGGGGAAAGAGTGGAAACAGTGACAGACTTTATTTTGGGGGGGCTCCAAAATCACTGCAGATGGTGACTGCAGCCATGAAATTAAAAGATGCTTGCTCCTTGGAAGGAAAGTTATGACCAACCTAGATAGCATATTAAAAAGCAGAGACATTACTTTGCCAACAAATGTTCATCTAGTCAAGGCTATGGTTTTTCCAGTAGTCATGTATGGATATGAGAGTTGGACTATGTAAAGAAAGCTGAGCACTGAAGAATTGATGCTTTTGAACTGTGGTGTTGGAGAAGACCCTTGAGAGTCCTTTGGACTGCAAGGAGATCAAACAAGTCCATCCTAAAAGAGATCAGTCCTGAGTGTTCATTGGAAGGACTTGATGTTGAAATTGAAACTCCAATACTTTGGCCACCTGATGCGAGGAGCTGACTCATTTGAAAAGACCTTGATACTGGAAAAGATTGAGGGAAGGAGGAGAAGGGGAGGGCAGACAATGAGATGGTTGGATGGCATTACTGACTCAATGGGCATGAGTTTGGGTGAACTCCAGGAGTTGGTGATGGACAGGGAGGCCTGAGGTCCATGGGGTCACAAAGAGTTGGATATGACTGAGCGACTGAACTGATTCTGACTTGTGTCAGGTGGTACTTCATTTTAGTTTTGATTTTCATTTCTCTAATAGTTAACAATGCTGAGCATCTTTTTATGTGCCTATTGGCCATCTGTCCTTTTTTTTTTTTAATTGAGCTGTTTGTATAGTTTGGAGATTAAGCTCTTGTTGGTCTCATCATTTGCAAATATTTTCTCCCATGCCATAGTTTGTCTTTTTGTTTCATTTATGGTTTCATTTGCTGTGCAGAAGCCTTTAAGTTTGATGAGGCCATATTTGTTTCTTTTTGCTTTTATTTCCTTTTGCCTTGGGAGACTGACCTAAGAGAACATTGCCCTGATTTATGTCAGAGAATGTTTTGCCTATGATCTCTTCTAGGAGTTTTATGATGTCATGTCGTATATTTAAGTCTTTAGCTATTTTATTTCTGTGTATGGCATGAAGGTGTGTTCTAATTTTATTGTTTTTTTGTGTGACTGTCCGGTTTTCCAACACCATTTGCTACAGAGATTGTCTTTTATCCATTGCGTTTTCTTGCCTCCTTTGTTGAAGACTGATTGACTATAGGTGTGTGGGCTTATTTCACAGCTGTCTATTCTGTTCCACTGATTAATAGTTCTGTTTTTGTGTCTAAAATATGTTTTGATTGTGTACGTTGTTACACTTATGTTTTCCACAGATCTATTAGGATCTGTTCATTTTTCTTCATTCTTTTTTCCCTACTCCTCAGACTAGATAATTTCAGTTTACCTATGTTCAAGCTCACTGATTTCTTTTTTTCTTTTTTTTTTTTTAACTAAAATCTATGATTAAAACCGTTTAGTAAGTTTTTAGTTTCAGCTATATTATCAGTTCCAGAATTTGCTTGCCACCTTTCTGTGATGTCTGTCTGTTCCTTTTGAAACCTACCTGTACTGAGTGCCTTAGACAATAATGCATACAGCTCATGGTTGCTTTTGAGTTTTGATAAATGCACACGGCATTGGGACTCTTTCTTGAATGGCAACCACAGTCCAAATGGATGTGACCTCTGCGGCCCTGATGTGATACAGCCCGAAGGACAGCTAGGTGCCCCCTGACCTCTGGTGGGATGAGCATCCATCTAAAATCACAGCCAAGCCTTTGCTAGTGTCTCAGGAAGAAGCACCTCTTTATAGCTGGTCATGAGCCTTTAATATATTACCCTTAAATCATTTAAAACTGGACTAGCCTGAGCAGCAGTGAATATGCCAGTGCAGCTGGGAGCAATCTCGGGCAGGCCCAGCGAGATGGCCGAGATGATCTAATAGATCTTGCTTCCTCTCCAACAGTCTATCACCCCACCTCTCTCCTCCTTATTAAACCAAAGCTCCCCACTCACAGGAAATAAAACTGCTACCTGATATTTATACATCTTCAGAGTGTAGTGTAATTCAGAAACCAGGGAGAATGGTCTAAAACTATTTATTGAAAAGGAGACTGTTTCTTGCCTGAAATAATCTTATTGGAAGAGTTACCTTATCACATCCACGGCACTCAGAAAATCTGGATCATTTGTAAAGCAAAGGGCACAGCAGAGATTGATTTTTGTTGGCATGAGGTTGGTCTTTGTACTTTGATTAGTGTCTTGAAGCTGGTGAGTCATGTGATGGTTCTGATATTTTGGGGGAGGGTATTCAGACTGAGATCATAATCAGCCTTTTTGACCTTGACTTTGAGCACAGTATTGCGGGAAGTCTTATGTCACCTCTAAGTCGCTGGCTGTTTGCAACCTTATGCTGTCTGTTGGATTAATCTCTTGCATTAAGCAGGCCTCTTCCCTCCCACGCTGTGCCATTCCTAGACTCCACAGTTTTGGATGGTTTTGTAGCATCTACAGGGGAAAGCCCACAGCCACTGTTCTAGCATTCTTGCTCCTCTAAGCTCTGACTGGATCTGACCTCACTTTCAGCCTGTTTGCTCTCTTGCCTCCATGGTGTGAACCCTCTGCTACCTTCACCTACTCTCGCTGCTCAGCATACCTCTGGGCACATCTCCTACTTCAGGATTCATGCTTCTGTGTGGCCTGTGTGCTCTAAGATATCGACTCCTTCTCCAGGTATGTGTCCAAAGGTGGTCTCAGAAGCTCCACCCTACCCCCCTGTTGCCTACCAGTGGAGCTTCTCAGCTCTCTTTGAGCTCAGTATCCTCTGAAATTGACATACTTAATGCAACTGCCATCAACTCAGCATAGATCAAGTACCGGAAATATCTCATGTTGATGGTGTGTACATTGGTCTCATGGAAATTCAGTTTTACCTGCTGGAGAGAGAGAGAAGAGGAAAAGGGAAGGAGAAAGATGGGAAGAAAGATTTTGTGTGTGTTAGTTGTTTAGTTGTGTCTGACTTTTTGCAAACCCATAGACTAGTCTGCCAGGCTCCTCTGTCCGTGGGATTTCTCAGGCAAGAATACTGGAGTGGGTTGCCACTTCCTTCTCCAGGAAAGATTTTATCTACCCTCAAATTTATGTCTTGAGGCCCTATCCACAGCATCTTGGAATTTGACTGTATTTGGAGATAGGGCCTTTAAAGAAGTGATTAAGATAAAACGAGGCTGTTTAGGTGGGCTGTAATCCAGTCTGACTGGTGTCCTTACAAGAAGAGGTAATTAGGCAGACATCTGCAAGCCATGGAGAGAAGCCTCGGGAGAAACCAAATCTGCCAACACCTTGATTGTGAATTTCCAGCCTCCGGAACTTTGAGAAAATAAATTTCTATTATTTAAGCCACCCAATCTGTAGCATTTTGTTCCCGCAGCCTGAGCAGACTAATACACTCACTGCCCTCTCTAAATTCGTTCTCCCAAAGCAGAACCATCTCCTACTCATCCAGGTTCCCCAGGGACTCCACCATGCAGAAGCTGTCTCTAGCTTCTGTAGCCACTTGAGATATGGTCATCCAGGGAAAGAGGAGAGAACCAGGGAGAAGAGGGTTGGAGAAGAGGGTGCATCCTCCGTTTACACGGATGCAGGAGGGGAGGAAAGCCAGAGAGGCTGAAGAAGAACCAGGAGAAAGGT
>SJYC01052962.1:0-31160 GCA_006408675.1 Madoqua kirkii | reverse complement strand
AAACAAAGATCATGGAATCCAGTCCCATCAGTTCATGGCAAATAGATGGGGAAAGAGTGGAAACAGTGACAGACTTTATTTTGGGGGGGCTCCAAAATCGCTGCAGATGGTGACTGCAGCCATGAAATTAAAAGATGCTTGCTCCTTGGAAGGAAAGTTATGACCAACCTAGATAGCATATTAAAAAGCAGAGACATTACTTTGCCAACAAATGTTCATCTAGTCAAGGCTATGGTTTTTCCAGTAGTCATGTATGGATATGAGAGTTGGACTATGTAAAGAAAGCTGAGCACTGAAGAATTGATGCTTTTGAACTGTGGTGTTGGAGAAGACCCTTGAGAGTCCTTTGGACTGCAAGGAGATCAAACAAGTCCATCCTAAAAGAGATCAGTCCTGAGTGTTCATTGGAAGGACTTGATGTTGAAATTGAAACTCCAATACTTTGGCCACCTGATGCGAGGAGCTGACTCATTTGAAAAGACCTTGATACTGGAAAAGATTGAGGGAAGGAGGAGAAGGGGAGGGCAGACAATGAGATGGTTGGATGGCATTACTGACTCAATGGGCATGAGTTTGGGTGAACTCCAGGAGTTGGTGATGGACAGGGAGGCCTGAGGTCCATGGGGTCACAAAGAGTTGGATATGACTGAGCGACTGAACTGATTCTGACTTGTGTCAGGTGGTACTTCATTTTAGTTTTGATTTTCATTTCTCTAATAGTTAACAATGCTGAGCATCTTTTTATGTGCCTATTGGCCATCTGTCCTTTTTTTTTTAATTGAGCTGTTTGTATAGTTTGGAGATTAAGCTCTTGTTGGTCTCATCATTTGCAAATATTTTCTCCCATGCCATAGTTTGTCTTTTTGTTTCATTTATGGTTTCATTTGCTGTGCAGAAGCCTTTAAGTTTGATGAGGCCATATTTGTTTCTTTTTGCTTTTATTTCCTTTTGCCTTGGGAGACTGACCTAAGAGAACATTGCCCTGATTTATGTCAGAGAATGTTTTGCCTATGATCTCTTCTAGGAGTTTTATGATGTCATGTCGTATATTTAAGTCTTTAGCTATTTTATTTCTGTGTATGGCATGAAGGTGTGTTCTAATTTTATTGTTTTTTTGTGTGACTGTCCGGTTTTCCAACACCATTTGCTACAGAGATTGTCTTTTATCCATTGCGTTTTCTTGCCTCCTTTGTTGAAGACTGATTGACTATAGGTGTGTGGGCTTATTTCACAGCTGTCTATTCTGTTCCACTGATTAATAGTTCTGTTTTTGTGTCTAAAATATGTTTTGATTGTGTACGTTGTTACACTTATGTTTTCCACAGATCTATTAGGATCTGTTCATTTTTCTTCATTCTTTTTTCCCTACTCCTCAGACTAGATAATTTCAGTTTACCTATGTTCAAGCTCACTGATTTCTTTTTTTCTTTTTTTTTTTTTAACTAAAATCTATGATTAAAACCGTTTAGTAAGTTTTTAGTTTCAGCTATATTATCAGTTCCAGAATTTGCTTGCCACCTTTCTGTGATGTCTGTCTGTTCCTTTTGAAACCTACCTGTACTGAGTGCCTTAGACAATAATGCATACAGCTCATGGTTGCTTTTGAGTTTTGATAAATGCACACGGCATTGGGACTCTTTCTTGAATGGCAACCACAGTCCAAATGGATGTGACCTCTGCGGCCCTGATGTGATACAGCCCGAAGGACAGCTAGGTGCCCCCTGACCTCTGGTGGGATGAGCATCCATCTAAAATCACAGCCAAGCCTTTGCTAGTGTCTCAGGAAGAAGCACCTCTTTATAGCTGGTCATGAGCCTTTAATATATTACCCTTAAATCATTTAAAACTGGACTAGCCTGAGCAGCAGTGAATATGCCAGTGCAGCTGGGAGCAATCTCGGGCAGGCCCAGCGAGAGGCCGAGATGATCTAATAGATCTTGCTTCCTCTCCAACAGTCTATCACCCCACCTCTCTCCTCCTTATTAAACCAAAGCTCCCCACTCACAGGAAATAAAACTGCTACCTGATATTTATACATCTTCAGAGTGTAGTGTAATTCAGAAACCAGGGAGAATGGTCTAAAACTATTTATTGAAAAGGAGACTGTTTCTTGCCTGAAATAATCTTATTGGAAGAGTTACCTTATCACATCCACGGCACTCAGAAAATCTGGATCATTTGTAAAGCAAAGGGCACAGCAGAGATTGATTTTTGTTGGCATGAGGTTGGTCTTTGTACTTTGATTAGTGTCTTGAAGCTGGTGAGTCATGTGATGGTTCTGATATTTTGGGGGAGGGTATTCAGACTGAGATCATAATCAGCCTTTTTGACCTTGACTTTGAGCACAGTATTGCGGGAAGTCTTATGTCACCTCTAAGTCGCTGGCTGTTTGCAACCTTATGCTGTCTGTTGGATTAATCTCTTGCATTAAGCAGGCCTCTTCCCTCCCACGCTGTGCCATTCCTAGACTCCACAGTTTTGGATGGTTTTGTAGCATCTACAGGGGAAAGCCCACAGCCACTGTTCTAGCATTCTTGCTCCTCTAAGCTCTGACTGGATCTGACCTCACTTTCAGCCTGTTTGCTCTCTTGCCTCCATGGTGTGAACCCTCTGCTACCTTCACCTACTCTCGCTGCTCAGCATACCTCTGGGCACATCTCCTACTTCAGGATTCATGCTTCTGTGTGGCCTGTGTGCTCTAAGATATCGACTCCTTCTCCAGGTATGTGTCCAAAGGTGGTCTCAGAAGCTCCACCCTACCCCCCTGTTGCCTACCAGTGGAGCTTCTCAGCTCTCTTTGAGCTCAGTATCCTCTGAAATTGACATACTTAATGCAACTGCCATCAACTCAGCATAGATCAAGTACCGGAAATATCTCATGTTGATGGTGTGTACATTGGTCTCATGGAAATTCAGTTTTACCTGCTGGAGAGAGAGGAAGAGGAAAAGGGAAGGAGAAAGATGGGAAGAAAGATTTTGTGTGTGTTAGTTGTTTAGTTGTGTCTGACTTTTTGCAAACCCATAGACTAGTCTGCCAGGCTCCTCTGTCCGTGGGATTTCTCAGGCAAGAATACTGGAGTGGGTTGCCACTTCCTTCTCCAGGAAAGATTTTATCTACCCTCAAATTTATGTCTTGAGGCCCTATCCACAGCATCTTGGAATTTGACTGTATTTGGAGATAGGGCCTTTAAAGAAGTGATTAAGATAAAACGAGGCTGTTTAGGTGGGCTGTAATCCAGTCTGACTGGTGTCCTTACAAGAAGAGGTAATTAGGCAGACATCTGCAAGCCATGGAGAGAAGCCTCGGGAGAAACCAAATCTGCCAACACCTTGATTGTGAATTTCCAGCCTCCGGAACTTTGAGAAAATAAATTTCTATTATTTAAGCCACCCAATCTGTAGCATTTTGTTCCCGCAGCCTGAGCAGACTAATACACTCACTGCCCTCTCTAAATTCGTTCTCCCAAAGCAGAACCATCTCCTACTCATCCAGGTTCCCCAGGGACTCCACCATGCAGAAGCTGTCTCTAGCTTCTGTAGCCACTTGAGATATGGTCATCCAGGGAAAGAGGAGAGAACCAGGGAGAAGAGGGTTGGAGAAGAGGGTGCATCCTCCGTTTACACGGATGCAGGAGGGGAGGAAAGCCAGAGAGGCTGAAGAAGAACCAGGAGAAAGGTCTCAGAAGCTAAGGAAAGGGTTTCAAGAACAACAGGGAGATCATCAACACAACACAAGTGCTGCAAAAGGTCAAGCTGGGCAAGACATGAGAAAAAGCTTCAGGATGGGTAGTTAGACAGCAGGTGGGTGAACCCAGGGAAGCAGGGCTGGTTTGGTTGCCAGAGGTGAAAAAGAGAGTGAATGGTGAGAAAACGTCGAAATGGCTGTAGACCATAGATTCTTAGTCTTGATCCTTCTGCCATGTTGGACTGGGTAACAGTTGCGGGGGGCTGCCTTGGCTTGGTGGGATGTTTATCAGTATCTGTGGCCTCAGATCATCATATGTCATTAGCAACCCTGCCCACCTCCAGCTGTGACAATCCCAAAGGTCTGCAAACATTGCACAGTGTTCCCTGGGGGCAATATTGCCCCCCAGAGAGAGGTTGAGAATCACTCTATACACCAGCCTTCTTCCAAATTAGTTGCCCTGGAGATGCTCCTGGGAAAAAAGGCTGCATGGTCATTGTCAAACGGGTGGACAATGCTGGCTGAAACAGGTTCATCTGCTGTAGGAACGCTCAGAGCCTTAGGACACCACGATGCACCGTAGCTCTCTTTCACACTGTGGAAGACTAGCTTGGAAGCAGGGATACCTGAACATTTTTATAGGACAGTGTTACATGGACCACAAGGAGTGTTCTGGCGAGTGTACTTTGGGAGACACTACTACAGACAGTATTTAGGGAAAAGTGACCTAACGTGCCCACTGTCACGCAGGTAGTCAGCCCTGGAGGGCAGGGGGGCACCTGGACTGTTTCTGCAGTCAATCCCAGCACTTCCCTCTCCACTGTTCACTAGGAGCTCACAACCCCTGCCAGGCCCCTCTCACAGCACAGGGCGCCTTCACCCCCAACTCCACACAAGCCAAAGCTGAGATGGTTTCCCTTCACCTCTTCTCATGCACCCAGAGGGCCTGAGGCTCTCCCCAGGCAGGTTACATTCGGGGGTCTCTCCAGCTCATCGAGCCAGGGTGGCACTTGGGAGTGGGCTCCAGTGGAACCTGTAGGCTCGAAGGACCCGGGCATCTGAGCGGGAAGGCTGCCTCCCCAGAGGGCACTCATTCGGACGGGGCACCAGACAGGGAGCTCGTGGCACGCTCTGCGACAGGGCTGCTCTGTTTTCCACTGAACCAGCATTTACTGAAAGCCTTCTCTGTGGGGTCTCTCTAATTCTCTGCCTTTTGAGTCTCTCTTCTAGCAAAGAAAGGGGTTCATTTAAGAATCTGTCAGACTCTGCTCAGCAGCACCTTCTGTTTTTTTTTTTTTCCCTCTGCAAGGGCCAGGCAAATCCCCACCAAAGCAATGATGGCTGGGAATGGGCACTGACAATGAATGAATGAGTTCTAAGCAAAAATTCTGAAAGAAGAGGAGGATCCAGCCTGGATCTCTCTCTCTCTTATCTTGTGGATTAGCTTTTAATGAGGGATTGCTTATTTGCTCTTTGGGAACTTTATTTATTGTGTGTTCTGTGTGGCAAGTACTTTTTGAGGACAGAGGGGAAAGTGGGGAGAATGAGGTTTGAGGGTGAGGCAAGGGAAAGTCAAGGTCTTTTGAAAGCATAGATTACTTCTCAACAGCTACCAGGGATGAACCCTTGGAGAGTCAGGGTTCACAGCTGTAACTTCCCTCTATTATGGACAGAGTCCTCTGAAGGCCTCGGCTCTGTGTAGGGGCACCCCAGGGTGGCCAGCTCAGAGCGCCTGCTTGACTCTGGGTGACGCAGTCAAGGTGAGTGTCACTCTGCCTTCCGAGGCAGCACCTCCGGGTTCCTGGCCTGCTGATCAGAGCACCCTGCAGGGAGTCCTAAAACAGGCCTTCTCCCCAGTGTCTCTGTCAGACGCAGAGAGGCAGCTTGACAATTCTCCCATCCATCCATGACAAGCCATTGGTACCCTGTGCCTGGGGTGGACTTTTGATCTCAGCGTGGGGCTTTTTGATGATCCGAAGTCTGCCGTTCTCACCGAGAGCCAGCGGGACACGGTCAAATCACTGTTTGAACATGACAAAGGGATGAACCGTGCTCATGTTTATTCCGTGGTTTCAAAGGCAGCCATCTAATGTTTAAGAGCACAGAGGCATTACAGAGAACAAACGGTCTGATGGAGAACAGAAGCAATGGGCACCACCATGATTTGCTACCTAGTAGACAGACTTTATTTTATTTTTTATGACTCAGGTGCATAGCTTTAAAAGACTCCGAAAGTGTAGGTAAGATTTGGAAAGTCTCAATTGTGCTCCACATTTGTGCAGTAGTCCCTTATGCTGATGACATTTTTGTAAGAAGATGGTCTCCTTGTCATCACCAGATTGTCCCTTAAATTAGTTGAGGCCTGGGGGCTTTAAATTAAAAGCAAGAAATTACAATGCAGCAGATTGAATTTAGGTTCATGTGCTGTGTTTGAAATACATGAGCGGCTGTTGAAAACATAATTTTAAATGAATAGTGGGTTCCTTATGCAGCACCCCCAAATGTCAGATTATTTGCATTGAAAGCCCTGTTTCCAGCCAGTTAGTGCTGTGAAAAGAAGGTCTTCCTGTCCCTTAACCATTACTATGGCTCTCTGTCCAGGCCAGCTGGAGCTGGCAGGGCCACCCTGGAGCCTGTTCTGATGCCAGTCCACCTGCTGGAAACTGTTTCTAAATTCCTATATCAGACAAGAAAGATCTAGCCCCTTGGGGTCCCATCCCCCTCTTGGCCATCAGCAAGAGAGGTGCTCAAGGAGGAGTGAGAACTAGAAATCTTTACCAGCCTAGGGCTCAGGATCCTCCCTTCTTCCTGGTCTGAGTCTCAGGGTGCTTAGAAGGCAACATTAAAGCCTACCGCTTCATCCTGCATCGTCAGTGAGGCTGTGCCCTCTGGGCAAGGACCCACTCCTTCACGCAGCAATTTTTAACCCCAGATGCATATCAGGGGGCTTCCCAGGTGGTGCCAGTACAGGAGAAAAAGAGTTGTGGGTCCAGTCCCTGGGTTGGGAAGATCCCTTGGAGGAGGGCATGGCAACCCACTCCAGTATTCTTGCCTGGAGAATCCTATGGACAGAGGAGCCTGGTGGGCTACAGTCCAGAGCTTTGCAAAGAGTCAGACAGGACTGAAATGACTTAGCATGCACACATGTGTATTGGGAGCTTTGGAAAAATACTGATGCCCAGGCCCTGACCCCTAGAAAGTTCTATGTAATAGCTCTGGGATGGGTCCTGAGGACTGATGGTATGTGTATGTGTAGATACGCTTCTCAGTTTATT
Organism: Madoqua kirkii; assembly: GCA_006408675.1. Classification (NCBI taxonomy): domain Eukaryota; kingdom Metazoa; phylum Chordata; class Mammalia; order Artiodactyla; family Bovidae; genus Madoqua; species Madoqua kirkii. The sequence continues at coordinate 24,200 of SJYC01052962.1, read as the reverse complement.
CTAATGTCCAGCCAGAATTAACAACTGTTGGTTTGAGGGAAAAGGGTATCCATTTTCACTGTTAGAAGCTGGCATATTTTCTTTATTCGGTTTAAGCAATGTGATGGGCAGACAATGCAAAATTGTGCAGAGAGGGATTTCAAGACTCTAGGCACTCACGACACAGTGAGCCATGACCTCTTCCCACTATAGTCAAAATGAGAGAGATGAAAAAGCTCAAGCTTATGGAGGACAAGAATAGGGTCTTCAGGGGCTCAAGCAGGACTAGAAAGTAAGCAGCTTCAGAGCTAGAGGCTTGTAGAGTTGCACACATTTCCTCAAAATCAAATTCATTTATTCCTCCAAATTCACTCACTCTCAGTCATGCACTGCCTATTTCTTAAGTACCTGTTGGTGTCAAACAGTTTAATAGGTTCCAGGGGGTGCAAAGATGAATATTTAAAGTTAGGGGCTCTAGAAGTATTGGAAACACAGGAGATTAGGGTTAGTTTTCTTAATCATAGATTCTTGGCTTTTCATCTGGGCAAAGGCCAGAACCCAACATCTGCCCTTGAATTTCCCCAGGACAGTGACAACACCCACCTACCCTCACCTCCCCAGCCACCACCACCACCTTTCTGCTTCACCACTTGCAATATCATGCTGCTGACGTTTTCTTCCAGGACACTTCCGTATGATGATGAGTGGCATATGGGCACCTCTTTGTCAGACACACATCACCCCCAATCCATCCTCCTCCCCATCCTGCCTGAATCATTCAGTGATTCCAGAAAACTCATATGAATAGCAAGGGTGTGAGGACAAGAGAAGCATTTAGAATATTCAACCTTGATATAGGGCTCAGGATCCTATATCAAGGATATAGCAAGGGCTCAGCCCACACCCTTGCTATTCATATGAGTTTTCTATTCTCTCTCTGTCTGTCTCTCTCTCTCTCTCTCTCTCTCTCAGTAGATCCAGTAATCAGTCTGCATCTCATGGTTACTTCACACTTGGGTAGTTGGGCTGGGGTTATTACCCTCATTTTATGAAACAGGAATTGAGACTCAGACGCTTGCTGGAAAGGATTTTGATCTGGATTCCTCCCCCTGTGGATGGTGGATATATATATATATATATATCCTATATATATATATAGGATTGGTACCTGAAAGTACTTCCCTCCCCAGCCTGAAGCTTCCCTTTGCAGAGACCCCAGAGGAGTCTTCTCCACTTCCAAAAGCAACAGAAAAACCTACCTTCTTATGGGCACATCTCAGCCAGCTAACTAGCTGTGACCACAAGGGGGCACCAAAGAGTTTCCATTACTTTCAGAACTTGACTCAGTCGTGTCCTACTCTTTGCAACCCTGCGGTCTGTAGCCCACCACGCTTCTTTGTCCATGGGATTCTCCAGGCAGGAATACTGGAGTGGGTTGCCATTTCCTTCTCCAGGGGATATTCCCAACCGAGGAATCAAATCCAGGTCTCCCATATTGCAGGCAGACACTTTAACTTCTGAGCCACCAGAGAAGTTTTTTCTGCTGTGTACTGGAGAAGAAAATGGCAACCCACTCCAGTCGTCTTGACTGGAGAATCCCAGGGCCCGGGGAGCCTGATGGGCTGCCGTCTATGGGGTCACACAGAGTCGGACACGACGGAAGTGACTTAGCAGCAGCAGCAGCATAGTGAATAGGGACATGGTTAGAAAATACCGTGAATTTAGAAAAAGGGATGATGCTGGGAGGTAAGGCTTAAGCCCCAGGTAGAAAACTGTGACTGGAGAGCAGAGATGATGCGCTTAGTTTCTGCTTTGGTTGGAGAAGTGGGCAAGTGTATGGGGCAGTGTAGGTGTCTGATCACTGTCAGGACGACTGTGAGCACACACCTGGTGAACGCTTCCATTCTTCCTTAAGAAGCACAGGAAGTTGGAGAGTAACGTATAGTATATGAAGGAGGCATTTGTTCACGGAAAGTGTGGTAGGATGTTAGATATGAAGGGTGAGCTGAGGATTAGTAGGACCACGTGGATCACGGGAGGGAGTCTGGATTTTATCTGAAGTGCCGGGTAGTCACTGGGGACATTAAGCAAAGGAGGGAGTGAAGTGACTTGTTCCACCATCTCCTCTGGAGGAAGGGAAGCCGGGCATGGGCGTGGACACATCAGAGAGGCCTATTCCAGAGACACTGGGATGGGGAAGAGAGCAAGTGCACCAGGGACCTCTGTGGGAGTCAGAACCTGCAGGATTCACTGGTGGATGGTCACTAGGGGGATGAGCAGGGCAGAGCATCAAAGATGATGCTCCCATCTGGGTCTGGATCTGTGCCCTGGCTGAGTGGGTAATTAGTCCCTCAATCGTGTCCAACTCTTTGCGACCCTATGGACTGTAGCCTGCCAGGTTCCTCTGTGCATGGGATTCTCCAGGCAAGAGTATTGAACTGGATTGCCATGCCCTCCTGGAGGGGGATCTTCCAAACCCAGGGATCAAACCCAGGTCTCCCGCATTGCAAGCAGGTTCTTTACTGACTGAGCTATCAGAGAAGCCCTGGCTGGGTGGGGGTGATTTATTGTGGGGAAGGGCTGTGGGAGGACGAGGCTGGGCGGAAAGCGGGGCTTATGGCTGACCCCTGGGGTTGCAGACAGGGCTGCCAGGTCCTCTGATCAGAGGGTTCTGGGTGGTTATGGTGCAGGGAATGGGGGCTGGAGTCTGAGTAAAGGCAGGATAGAAGGTCTGAGGCGCTCTTTAGGGGCTAAATGTCATCATGAGCTGAGGACCAAGAGGCTGAGCGAGGGGTCTTACTGAGAGGAGAGACCTAGCTGGAGGGAGGAGAGGGCTGCCAGACAGAGAATGAGGCAGGTGGGTGTAGACTGACAGGGAGGTCTCCCCAGGGAACTAGATGCGGAACCTAGGGAAACCTTCCTGGGGCCCTTTCTATGGGCAGTGTTCTCTGTCCTCCTCCAAGACCGGCCCTTCTGGGGCAGAATAATCTCACATGTAAGCACTTGAAGAGGGGTCAGGAAGTGAAGCTCTGCATCTGCCTCTGATTTGTTCTGGATGCCCAACCAGGCAGCTTGGGACAGAGCAGAGGTCCTCTTGGATGGTGATAAATTCAAGCTCAAGTAGGTGCTAAAATACTGAACCTGCTTGTACTTCAGAAAAACAGGGTGTGAGAACAGGAGGCATAAAAGGAGAAAGCCAGAGTTATTTCTGGGCCCTGAGATTTGCAGGGTGGCTTCAGAAGAAAGAAGGCACAGGGTTGTTCTGTTCAGACAGAAAAAAAAAAAGCCTAAAAAAAAAATAGGATGGGAGATTACATGGAGATGGGAGTATTAGGGCCTCCTTAAACCAGGCCCTGCTAAAACCTGTTCAGTGAGCGGGAAGGACACATCCACGGGCTGCCCAGACTCACCCTGTGTGTCTGGTGGAGTCTCTGTTGCTCCTCATTCTGCAGAAGTCTGCTGGCCTTTGTTCCTTAAGGTATCTGGGTGAGGAATAAAATCAAGGTCCCCATCAGAGCCTGGGCCCTGAGTGGCCCTCTGAGCACTTGGCTATCTTGACCCCCCGTGTCAGTGATGCTGGCCCCACCACTGCAAGGGTGATTTCAATCTGCCCATGTCAGCTCCTTTCTTGGGTGGTTATGGGGCTGCCCATTGTGTTCTTCCTTTGCCGTACCTTAAATCTGTTGGGGAAAACCACAGTCAGAAATTGGTGACTCAGGCAAGTAAAGAGTCTGTCTGTAATGCAGGAGTCATGGGTTTGGTCCTTGGGTGGGGAAGATCCTCTGGAGAAGGGAATGGCTACCCACTCCAGTATTCTTGCCTGGAGAATCACAAGGACAGAGGAGCCTGGCGGGCCATAGTCCATAGCATTGCAAAGAGCTGGGCGTGACTGAGCGACTAACACTTTGACTTTTCCTGAGAACACTTGGGAAGATGTGCGCAGGAAGCAGACCCCTCGGAAGTGGGAAGTGGATTTAAGGTGCTGTTTCGAGCAGGGGACAGGGACTAGGATAGGGGCTCCAGAGGAGAAAGCGAGCCACCAGCAGCTTCCTAAGGGGTCAAAAAGCTGGGGTGTCCTCCCCCTCCTTCTAAGGTCACCTTGAAGCGGGCTGTGTCTTGCCCACCTGAGTGGGACAGAGAAGGAGAATGAAGAAGGACAGAGGCATTTTGCACCAGAAGGATGCCCCAGGGACTCTAAATAGCCATCCTGTAGCGATGTCGGCTGCTCCCAAAATAACGGAGTGCACACATCACTGCAAAAGACGTTTTTCAGGAAAATGTCATCTCCGTTCAAACTAGCTAGGGCCATTGTGTACCCAGAGAGGAAGCAAGATAGATAAATATTTGGGGGAATGAGTGTGTGGGAGAGATGAGCTGTCAGGGCGAGTGAACATTAGGTAGAATGGATTGCGTTTTCTCTCAGCTTTCCCCTAGCTCAGTAACAAGATCGCTCCTGGGTCTGGGTTTCCTGGTACCACATCTCCCCAGTGCCATTCATATTCATTGAGTTCCTTCCAATCAGTGTCACCTGGGGAAGGAAAGGTGGGCAGAGAGCAGGGGAGCACATTTCCTCTGGGGAAGCGGGGAGAGGAGGTGGGTCTTGCCTAAAAGACTCATGATCTGTCAGTTGTCCCAGCATTAGACACAGAGCAGACAGGTGAAGGGAAAGAGTGTGCAAGTCAGCGAAAGTGCTAGCTGCCCAGTCGTGTCCAACTCTTAGCAACCCCATGGACTGTAGCTCTCCAGGCTCCTCTGCCCAGGGATTCTCCAGACAAGAATGCTGGAGTGGGTAGCCAATCCCTTCTCCAGGGGATCTTCCTGACCCAGGGATCAAACCTGGATTTCCCATGTCGTAGGCAGATTCTTTACCATCTGAGTCACCAGGGAAGCCTTGTGCATGTCAGGTGCTCCTTTTATTTAAAGGGCACGAGGAGTCGAGAATGTTCGAGTCGGATCGTAAGTTCAGACACATAGGGGATTTCAAACCATTTGTTACTCTTTGTCAGGTAACCTTTTGGATCCTTGCTAACCTTCCTGGCCTGGTTGCTTATTTTCTTGTTGCTGGTGTTTGGTCACTAAGTGGTGTCTGGCTCTTCATGTGTCACCCCGTGGACTGCAACACACCAGGCTCCTCTCTCCATGGGATTTCCCAGGCAAGAGAACTGGAGTGGTTTCTGCTTCCTTCTCCATTGTTTTTATTGATGTCTAATTCACACACCATAAAATTCACTCACTGTGCATGTACAATTCAATGTGTTTTAGTAAATGTAGAGGGTTGTACAGCTACCTCTGCAATCCTGGCTCAACACAATGTTGTTTTCATCATCTTGTTTCTCTGAATGATTACCTCCCCAGGTTATTAAAGGAGATTGTAAGGTTTGGAACAAAGCTGCACAGCCAGTCTTGGGAGAAGAGTGAACCTGAGCCATGGAGGTGGTGGAGCAGCATGGATGGAAAGGTTCCCTCTGGGAAGGAACAATGTGTGTGGACCTCGTCACAGGAATCATCATATCAGCAGTAACTCAGTGAGCTGGGCGGCCTTGTTATTCCCATTTTACAGATGGAGAAAACTGAAGAGGCTGAGTCGCTTGTACAAGGTGTCACTGCCAGGGAGTGGCTGAGCTGGGATTTCAACACATATCTCTCTGCCTGCAGAGTCTGCATGCTCAAACTATTATAGTGGGGGGCATTGAAGACTCCAGTCTACAGCATAGACTGAACTGTACGATGATGACTTAAAATGCATCAGATCCTGACTGCACACTCAAATTCTGTGACTATTATCCAAGTTGTGTCTATTAAAGAGGAAGATGAGCTTCTGCCCCTAACTGATTCTAATTCTCCCCCAGCCCCGGGTCCAGTGCCATTTCGGCTCCACTTGGGAAGGTAAACACTAACCACTAGACTGCTCTCTGAGGATCCTGCTCGACTCTCAAACAGGAGAAGGCACCCAGTGTCTGGTTCCTTCGCCTGTGCTGAGGAATAAGGGACCTGAAAATACACTGCCATTTCAAAAAGAGCCTGCCTGCCACAAAGGTAATAGTGTTTGATGATGCCACTATCTTTCTTTCTTCCTTTCAAAATCAATCTTTAGATTGTAGGCCTGAAAACCAGGAGCCACCATCTTCTAAAGGTATGCCAGGGGTTAGAAACAGGATACTGCACAACACTTAGCACGTGAAGTATGAGTTATCTGTGCGGGCATATATGAAAAGAAAGAAAAACCTAACAACAACCGTCCTGTTGAGTTTTGAAATGTAAATGTTTGCTAATGGTTTGCCGAAGAAGACAGCTTCACTTGGGCTGAGAGCTGTGTGTAAAGAAGCATTAAAATGCATCATTTGCTCAGGGCTAAAAGTCATCAGCTTGTGATATTAATGCCCTTTAAAAAATAATTTGTCGGCATGAAATCAGAGCATGCCTTGTGCAAAGCATGGGCTCTTGTCAATTTCCTCATGGATCTACTGAATTATAATTGCATTTAGATCTTGCCCAGAATGAAAGAGTTCTCTCTCTCTCTTTTTTATCTCTACCTCTGTGTGTGTGTGTGTGTGCGCGTGAGTGTGTGTGTGTCTGCTGGAAGAGAGCCAAGGAGGTTAACTAATTTCATCTAGGGTGAAGGACCCCTGCCCGGCAGGCTGGGAACGTGCTGGTCAATAGATGGTCACAGGTTTTTACTGTGGCTCCTCCTTCATCCTCAGCCCACAGTGTCCCAGTAGGGCTCATGGGAGTGATTGCTGGGAAAAGATAAAGGCTTAGGGCCTCCTGTGACGGCATCCACAGACTGCCTTTATTAAGGCTGTTCTGGCTACAAGTGACAAAAACCTCCCTCAAACTGGCTGAGGTAGCAAAAGAGTGTAACTCACGGAGGCCAGAGACCCAGGGACAGGAGATGAAAGTTTATCACACCTGGAAACAGGCTCAATCGTACCAAGACTCTTATCTCTCTGGGGAGTGTCTGGATTGGGCTGTGGCCTCAGACTGCTCCTGGGATGGGGGCTGCATGGTGGTGGGGGGTACAAGGGGGAATAGAGGGGCAGATGAAGAGGTTGATTCCACGGAGTGCCGCCTCATCGGAAGCAGCCCCACTTCTCCTGCGGCGTGCGCTGGGAAATGCCATCTGAGATAACGATTCTGTTATGAAGAAAGAAATTGAAAATGACTGGGCCGGTTAATTCCTTGGCCTCCTCACTGAGGCTATGGTTTGGATACATCGGCCTCCAGGAGATGCTCGTGAAAAGCATTACAGTGACAAAATGCGTGGTAGACACCTGCCACACCAGACCATCACCTCTCCATTCACATAGCTACCCTGGGCACCTATGCGGTGGTGACCTCCTGCGAAGTGCTGGGGTAACCCAGACAAGTCACAGCACCAGCCATCAGGTGCTTCCTGTCTAGTTGTGATTCTGGAAAGCTGAGTGTTCCTAGGGGTGAGGTTTATCACTTAGGGCATCTAGGCTTTTCTGTTTTCTTTCTTAATTTTTTAATTTTTTTAGCAGGTTCCTTAAAAGATACCCCCGAGTCAGGGAAGATCCCCTGGAGAAGGGAATGGCTACCCACTCTGGTATTCTTGCCTGGGGAATTGCATGGATAGAAGAGCCTGGCGGGCTACAGTCCATGGGGTCACGAAGAGACACGATTAAGCAACTAACCCTTCACTTTCAAAATAAGTATACACATGCATTTATTTTACTCATTCTCTCACCACATGTTTATTGAGTGCCTACCAGAAGTTCTCCTATCTGTGGATGGAGCAGTCAACAAAATAGAATCCAAGCCTGCCCTCATGGAATGTGTGTTCTCGCTGGGGAGATGGTGGTGACTGCTCAGCTTTGGTCCCATTGGTTTGCTGCTGCTTTCCCCACTCTCTTCACCAGTGCCAGAGGACCAGGGTCATTTCCCTCACAAGATCAAGTGTGGATCCTTAGCCAGCTAGTCAGGCCCATAAGTAGATCTGATAGGCTTAAACTAGTGATTCTCAAAGTGTACTCTGGGAACTCCCATGGGTTTCAGAGACCTTTTCAGAGGGGTACGTGAGCTCACATGTGTTCTTATAACAGTGGGGAGCTATTTGTCTTTTTCAGCCTTTGTCATGAATGTGCAATGGAGTTGTCCAAAATCTACAAGATATGTGGTATCAAAACAGATTGAAGGGAGAAGCAGAGAGATGATATGCTGTCTTCTATGAAGCCAGCCATTACCGAGATCTGCAAACTCAGAAAACAATGCCATTTCATACCACTAAATTTTGGGGGGAGAAAATACAGTTTTTACAAAACACCTAATTTATGTTAACATGTTGTAAATTTGGAGAAGGAACTGGCAACCCACTCTGGTACTCTTGCCCTGGAAATCCCATGGATGGAGAAGCCTGGTAGGCTACAGTCCATGGGGTCGCAAAGAGTCAGAGATGACTGAGCTACTTCAGTTTCACTACAGTAACTTCATTATTATTTTTAAATCATTAATATTTTTTAAAAATGTCTCACTTTTAATTTCTAATGCAGTAAATATCAATAGATGTAATGGAATAAACAAAAGCTCTTGATCCTTAATTTTTAAAGTGTGAGGTGGTCTTGAGCAAAAAAATCTGACAACTGCTAGTTTAGAGGCAATGGGTATTGTGCATACACAGTGTAATGATCGTGTATCAGCAATGAAAGTTATTAAAAAGATGTTAAAGGGGGAACGATAGGAAGGCTGTAGAGTCAGCCTTGGAAAGCCAATATCTCCAGGAAAACTAGGAGACCTGTGGTTTCCAACAGCCTGGTGAGGACACTGCCACGTGTGCTGGACGCAGGTGGACATGGGGTTCACCCTGCTGCTGGAGGCTGCAGTCCTGCTGCCATTCTGGAGCCCTGTGTCCACAGGTCCTGGGCGAGGTCTGGTGTGCACGCATCTCCTGATGGAGCTGGGGTCATCTGTGCAAGGTCCTGTAGCCTGGAGCCTAGCGGACTGTGCATGACTCCAGGTTCCTGTAGAGGAAATGGTGCTTTCTCAAGAACCCAGGGTAGAAAGTGATGGGCAGCCAAAACATCTGACCATTTCCCTTCAGCAGAGCATGTTTCCAAGATGCTGTTTGTTTCCAGAGTGTGTTCCTGGGGCTCTGGGCACCCTCTCTAGATCCTGAGCAGTAGGTGAGCTGCAGATCAGGGCAGTCGTGTGTTACTAATTCTGGTTCCATCTCCCAGGCACTTCTGTCTCTAAGCCTTGGTGGCTTAGGGTTGTCGTCTTTGTGTGTGTGTGTGTGTGTGTGTGTGTGACTAGATGACAAGCAAGTTGCATGGAATACAGAAAAAGATGAGGAGAGTCTTTTATATCCCTGGGTATGCCTTCTTTCCTAGGTGAGGAGTGGGAGAAAATTGTGCCGGAATTAGGAGCTATTTCTAGAAAGAGCAGACTAGGGTCCCAGGCTTGGGTCTGAGCTTTGCTTCCCTAGAGTTTCTGGGCAGGAACCAGATAGTCATGTCAGGAAGCCCTGAGAGGCAGAAGCGAGACAGAAGAGCTTGCTGGACCAGGGCTCATCCACTTAGCAAAGGAGGCATGTTCTATGCCAGCGGTCCCCAACCTTGTTGGCACCAGGGACCAGTGTCATGGAAAAAAATTTTCCATGGACTGGGTGGGGTGGGGTGAGGTTGGGATAGTTTGGGGATGATTCAAGTGCATTACATTTGTTGTGTACTTTACTTCTCTTATTATTACATTTGGAGAAGGCAATGGCACCCCACTCCAGCACTCTTGCCTGGAAAAATCCCATGGATGGAGGAGCCTGGAAGGCTGCAGTCCATGTGATAGATAATGAAATAATGATCATAATGCAGAATCAGTGGGAGCCCTGAGCTTGTTTTCGGGCAGCTAGATGGCCCCATCTGGGGCAATGGGAGACGGTGACACCTGAAGTGTGTTGCTATGTCCAGTCTACTCTGGAATCTCATTGCTGTCACTGCAGAAAGCCTTGCTTCACAAAAATTGGATGTTGGAAGTGGAAGCAGGCTTTTCATTGCTTTTGTGGCAATCTCAGGATATTCCACTGTGACTTTAATCTGTGGAGATTTGAAGCTGTCTCAAACATACCGTAAACCTAACCCTAATCTGCTGTGTGACTTGGTTCCAAACAGGCCACCAACTGATATTGGTCCATGGCCTGGGGGTTGGGAACCCCTGTTCCATGCGCTGTCTCCACAACGCTCTCTCTCATCTGGTTTTTCTGGTTCAGAGCAACTGGTAGGCTTATGGAGGGGTAGGAAGAATTTGCATGTGGCTTGAGATGTAATGAGCTGTAAGACTCTCTCCCTTTACTGCCACCTGCCAGAGCTTTCCAGGGCCAGCGCTAAATCCCTTGTGGTGATCAGGGAGCTTGGGGTGACCCATTTGTTAGAGTTGGTGATTACGGTGGTTGGAGGTGGGCAGGAAGGTGGGCACCGCCCCCCGCCCCCACTAGGAAAAGGCAGTTACTAATAGAAGTCACAGAAGAAAATCATGGATGAGAGGATCTCATGGGTACTGGGACTCTGGGACAGACAGCTCAGTAGGCGTAGCAAGGCTGTGGGCTACTAGAGGGTGGGCACTTTATATGACTGTTTCCCTGGCACATGGCAGAGGGTCTCACAGGGTGAATGATGGATGAATGGATGGCCGCAGCATACAGGGCACCCAGCCAGTCAGGCTTCTGTCCCTGCTTCCCCTCCCAGGACCCTCTCCCTCACCCAGTGGACTTACGCTAATAAACCTGCAGGAAATTGCCTACTCTACCAGGACTCCCATGAAGAGGTCCTGCTGAATGTATTCTTTTTCTCAAGAGGGTTTGAGTTTTTAAAGATGATAATGATGAGAGGGCAATGCTTTATCCAGGTTGGTAATTCTCTAATGCAATTTTCTCTACCTGTTTCCTTAAGATTTTAACTAATGTTCTGTAAAACTTTTGATTAAACCTTTTGTCAAGTGAATTTGAAAAACCTGGGCCATATCTGCAGCTCTTTCCTAAAGATTTAAAATGTACATCAGTGTCCCAAAGGCTCTGAAACATCTTGTGGTTTAAAAACAACCTGTTCAATTGAAAACAAACAAACAGTATTCTTGAAGTAAGGTTTACATGCAATAAAATTTGATCATTTTAAGAGCACAGTTGAATGAGTTTTGATGAATGTATATACTTAGTAACCAGTAGCACAATCAAGATATAGGACATTTCCATCAGCCCCTGAAGGTCACTCATAACCCTTAGTAGTCAATCTGTTTCCCCAGCTCCCAACCCTTGGCAACCAGTGGTTTATTTTTCTTTAACTATAGCTTTGCCTTTTCTAGAATATCATATAAATAGAATTGACAGTAAGTAGTCTTTTGTGTCTTTGGTTTCCTCCCCTTAGCGTAACGCTTTTTGAGGTTCAATCCTGTTGGGTGTGTTGGCAGTACGTTTATTGCCAAGTAGCAGTCCATTGTATGGATATATCTTTGTTAATCCACCCACCAGCTGATGGACATTTGGGTTATTTCCAGTTTTAGGTGGTTAAAAAGAAAAGTGCTGTGGATATTTGTGTACAAGGGCTCCTGTGGACATACATTTGTTTCTCTTCGGTAAACACCCAGGAGTGGCACTGTTTCATTTTATTTGCTCTTCTAAGAGGAAACTCAGCCCTCCCCATCTCTGTCATCTCTGGTCTCCGCACAGTGAGGGAGCAGCGACTCTGGGCTGGAGCCAGGCTCTGAGTCCCCTTTCGCTGCTTCAGAGTCCAGATGGGACGGAGCCTCCGTCGCTGCTGTCACGAACGCAATCGCTGTCTGTCATCAGCAGATGGTGGAGGAGAGGGGCTAATTGAGAACTCCCATAGCATAAAACCCAAAAACCAGCCAAAGGAACCCGCAAGGAAAATGATATCATTATCAGGCAAAACAAAAGATACAGCACCCATCCCTGCCAGAACCGGAGCTGGGCTGCTTGGGAGGTGGCAGCTCCCGGAGGTGAAACTTTGGTGTTTTTTCACCCCGCTGCGAGGGGGCTGATAGCTCGGCACAGGCTCCCACTGACTGCACCTGAAGAGAAGAATATTGTCAGACTATCATTACAGGCTCTTGTGATCAAGCTTTTTAATAAGCAGAGTAAGAAAAGGCATGTCCCGTATCCCACCCCCTGCTTTGTGTGGTGCGTGTACTGTGGCATCACCTGGGATAAGCGTATGTAGGCTGCCAGCTTCTCTGATGTGAGGACTGGGGCTGCGGGAGGCACATGCCATTTGCAGTCAGAACCAAGAATTTAGACTCCTTCCCTCCCACTTAGCTCCACTTGGCTCTCAGGCCACGTTAACATCTGGAGAAGAACAGGGAAGAGACAGCTGTGTTTTGCAGCTACCTTTCACGGGCATTCTGGGGTTTTGTGAAAAAAGCAGAAATTTCTGGAATCAGACCCAGGTTCCTGTCCTGGCCCTGTCACTGACCAGCTGAGGCCAGGTCCCTCTCCTGTGACTTAGTTTCTTTGTCTGTAGAGTGGTGTTGGGCGGGGAGTATACCTGCTTCTGTGGTGTTTCATTTTAAGAGCACAGTTGAATGAGTTTTGATGAATGTATATACTTAGTAACCAGTAGCACAATCAAGATATAGGACATTTCCATCAGCCCCTGAAGGTCACTCATAACCCTTAGTAGTCAATCTGTTTCCCCAGCTCCCAACCCTTGGCAACCAGTGGTTTATTTTTCTTTAACTATAGCTTTGCCTTTTCTAGAATATCATATAAATAGAATTGACAGTAAGTAGTCTTTTGTGTCTTTGGTTTCCTCCCCTTAGCATAACGCTTTTTGAGGTTCAATCCTGTTGGGTGTGTTGGCAGTACGTTTATTGCCAAGTAGCAGTCCATTGTATGGATATATCTTTGTTAATCCACCCACCAGCTGATGGACATTTGGGTTATTTCCAGTTTTAGGTGGTTAAAAAGAAAAGTGCTGTGGATATTTGTGTACAAGGGCTCCTGTGGACATACATTTGTTTCTCTTCGGTAAACACCCAGGAGTGGCACTGTTTCATTTTATTTGCTCTTCTAAGAGGAAACTCAGCCCCTCCCCATCTCTGTCATCTCTGGTCTCCGCACAGTGAGGGAGCAGCGACTCTGGGCTGGAGCCAGGCTCTGAGTCCCCTTTCGCTGCTTCAGAGTCCAGATGGGACGGAGCCTCCGTCGCTGCTGTCACGAACGCAATCGCTGTCTGTCATCAGCAGATGGTGGAGGAGAGGGGCTAATTGAGAACTCCCATAGCATAAAACCCAAAAACCAGCCAAAGGAACCCGCAAGGAAAATGATATCATTATCAGGCAAAACAAAAGATACAGCACCCATCCCTGCCAGAACCGGAGCTGGGCTGCTTGGGAGGTGGCAGCTCCCGGAGGTGAAACTTTGGTGTTTTTTCACCCCGCTGCGAGGGGGCTGATAGCTCGGCACAGGCTCCCACTGACTGCACCTGAAGAGAAGAATATTGTCAGACTATCATTACAGGCTCTTGTGATCAAGCTTTTTAATAAGCAGAGTAAGAAAAGGCATGTCCCGTATCCCACCCCCTGCTTTGTGTGGTGCGTGTACTGTGGCATCACCTGGGATAAGCGTATGTAGGCTGCCAGCTTCTCTGATGTGAGGACTGGGGCTGCGGGAGGCACATGCCATTTGCAGTCAGAACCAAGAATTTAGACTCCTTCCCTCCCACTTAGCTCCACTTGGCTCTTAGGCCACGTTAACATCTGGAGAAGAACAGGGAAGAGACAGCTGTGTTTTGCAGCTACCTTTCACGGGCATTCTGGGGTTTTGTGAAAAAAGCAGAAATTTCTGGAATCAGACCCAGGTTCCTGTCCTGGCCCTGTCACTGACCAGCTGAGGCCAGGTCCCTCTCCTGTGACTTAGTTTCTTTGTCTGTAGAGTGGTGTTGGGCGGGGAGTATACCTGCTTCTGTGGTGTTGAGAGCAGTTTGTAAGACATAGCATTTCCTGTGGATAAATGAGTGCCCAGGGGATATCAGGTGGAAATAGGAGACTGTAATTCTGAACTCCTCGGCCCACCCGCATACGTCCTCCCCCTCAGCAACAGTGTATACCTGGCCAGGAGGCAAGAGAAAGAGGGAAGGGAGGACAGTTTTTAGGGGAAAAGAACCTATGGTGAACCCCCTCTTCCAAACACCACACTCAAAATCCTGAAATCTGGAAACCCCAGGTTAAGAAGTTTCCTCAAAGGTTCTTTAGTCAACTGTCCACTTGATGCTGGAAGTGGTTTTTCAAAGTCTGTGCTGAATGGTCCTATGACTTTCCCTGGACCGTGTTCAAAATAGAGCAGTGGGTGAGAGCAAGGTCTCCATCACTTTCTAATCCTCAACCTTGGGCTAGTCCTTGCCCCTCCATGCCTTGGTTTCCTTATCTGTAAAATAGGAACATTAACAGTACAGACTTAGACTGTTGTGAGGATGAGGTGGTCTATATAAAGGGCCCAAAGTGTCCCTTGGTGAGACGGCCCCCTTAATACATCACCTCTAGAGACTTGCCTTACTATGTATGGTGTTTTCAGGGATGAAGACTTGATATGGCCAGTGATACCCACACTGTCACCTGGCACCTCAGGGTAGCTTTTGGTCCGGGAGGGGAAGGTCTTCCTGTTCTACTTGAAATTTCTACTTCAGAGAGACTATTTATTATCCTTCTCCTCAGACTTTCAGTTTTTTTGTTTTTATTTTTTCCTCCCTTATAGAGTGATTATCTCTCCTCAGGGTCTTCTCCTTGGTTACAAGGAACACCTTATACCCAAGAGATTATTATTCAGTTCAGTTCAGTTCAGTCACTCAGTCATGTCTGACTCTTTGCAGTTCCATGGACTGCAGCACGCCAGGCTTCACTGTCCGTCACCAACTCCCAGAGCTTCTTCAAATTCATGTCCATCAAGTCGGCGATGCCATCCAACCATCTCATTCTCTGTTGTCCCCTTCTCCTCCTGCCTTCAATCTTCATTGGAGTCTTTTCAAATGAGTCAGCTCTTCACATCAGGTGGCCAAAGTATTGGAGCTTCAGCTTCACTGTCAGTTCTTCCACTGAATATTCAAAACTGATTTCCTTGAGGACTGACTGGTTTGATCTCCTTGCAGTCCAAGGGACGCTCAAGACCCCAGTTCAAAGGCATTCATTCTTCGATGCCCAGCTTTCTTTATGGTCTAACTCTCAACTCCATACATGACTACTGGAAAAATCATAGCCTTGACTAAATGGACCTTTTCCGGCAAAGTAATGTCTCTGCTTTTTAATATGTTGTCTAGGTTGGTCAGAGCATTTCTTCCAAGAAGCAAGTGTCTTTTAATTTCATGGCTGCAGTCACCATCTGTAGTGAGTTCAGAGCCCAAGAAAATATGAAGTGATGCGACCAGACGCCATGATCTTAGTTTTTTGAATGTTGAGTTTTAAAGCCAACTTTTCCACTTTCCTCTTTCACTTTCATCAAGAGGTCTTTTAATTCCTCTTTGCTTTCTGCCATAAGGGTGGTGTCATGTGCATATCTGAGTTTATTGATATTTCTCCCAGTATCTGGATTCCAGCTTGTGCTTCATCTAGCTCAACATTTCACATGATGCATATAATAGCTCAAAACATATGAAATTGCCATTTTGTATTTCAAGAGCTCCTGAATGTCAGCAAGTTTATATCGTCTCACCTAACATGAAGTTGGGCTTCCCTGGTGGCTCAGTTAGTAAAGAATCTCCTGCAATACAGGAGACCTGGGTTCAATCCCTGGGTTGGGAACATCCCCTGGAGGAGAGCATGGCAACCCACTCCAGTATTCTTACCTGGAGAATCCCCATGGACAGAGGATCCTGGAGGGCAGCTATCCATGGGGTTGCAAAGAGCTGGACATTACTAAGCAATTAAGCACTGCTGCTGCTAATGCTAAGTCGCTTCAGTCATGACCGACTCTGTGTGACCCCAGAGATGGCAGCCCACCAGGCTCCCCCATCCCTGGGATTCTCAGGCAAGAACACTGGAGTGGGTTGCCATTTCCTTCTCCAATGCAAGAAAGAGAAAAGTGAAAGTGAAGTTGCTCAGTTGTGTCCGACTCTTAGCAACCCCATGGTCTGCAGCCCACCAGGCTCCTCTGTCCATGAGATTTTCCAGAAAAGAGTACTGGATTGGGGTGCCATTGCCTTCTCTGAACTAAGCACTGTGCAACATCATGTCACAGAAGCAGCCCTGCCTTTGGGATTTCCTAGTTACTTTGGGCACCTGATTCTGGGCCATATTCCAGATCTCAGTGGGTGCCCAGGAATCTGCATTCCTAATGGTCCACTTATACAGTGGAAAAGATCCCAGCCTGGGAAATAGGACATCCAGGTTCGAGGAGCCATCCTGTGTCTGGCTGGTCATTCAACCTTAGGCAGGTCAATTTATGTCTCTTGGTCTCAGCTCTGTTACCTCCACACAGAAATTTCTAGAAGGTGATCTCTAAGATCACTCCCAACCTTGACCTTCTATGGTTTGTGAAATATTTATTGGGTGTCCACTAGGATCCAAAGGTCACCAAAAATTACATTCTAAACCTGCAGGGGGTTTACACTGGTTGGGGAGATCCAAAGCCATGAGATGGAGCAATATCACATGGAATATAATACAATATGATGATGGAGGTGATTTCACTCTGGAATCAAGAGTGAATCATAAATGTCAGTTCAGTTCAGTCACTCAGTCATGTCTGACTCTGTGTGACCCCATGAATCGCAGCATGCCAGTCCTCCCTGTCCATCACCATCTCCCGGAGTTCACTCAAACCCATGTCCATCGAGTCGGTGATGCCATCCAGCCATCTTATCCTCTGTCATCCCCTCTTCCTCCTGCCCCCAATCCCTCCCAGCATCAGAGTCTTTTCCAATGAGTCAACTCTTTGCATGAGGTGGCCAAAGTACTGGAGTTTCAGCTTCAGCATCATTCCTTCCAAGGAACACCCATGGCTGATCTCCTTTAGAATGGACTGGTTGGATCTCCTTGCAGTCCAAGGGACTCTCAAGAGTCTTCTCCAACACCACAGTTCAAAAGCACTAATTCTTTGGTGCTCATTGATGTAGAAACTCACAGGAGAATGGGGCAGGCTTCCTAAAGGAAAGGGGGAGGGACTTTGGCAAGGGTGTGGTCTGAGACAAGGAAGATCACTTTACTTTCATTTCTCTGGGTATGCCCAGCACACCAGCTCCTAAAATTTCAGTAGCCTTGAGTTACTTCATTTTTTCATTTACTTATTCATTCACCTGTCTATTCATTCACTGTATCCATAGAGACATGTTGGGTGCTTACATATAGTGAACAAGGTAAATCAGTTCTGGCCTTTATGGAATGTAACCGTATCATGGAAGGCTCCAACAAAAATGAACACACAACTCAAAGTAGGAGATGCGGCATGAATGAATATAATTGAATCAGGATGAAACAATAGTGACTGTGGTATCTTGGGTTGGGGGAAGTCAGAAAAGGCTCTCCAAGGACATGTCATTGAAGCTGAGATCTGAAAGTCAAGAAGGAGCCAGCAGGATCTTTCAGAGAACAGAGTGCCCTAGCTAGAGAGAACTGCTGATGCAAAGGGTCTGTGGTGGGGATTAACTGGAAGAAAGAAAAGCCAGGTAGTGCAGGAGGAGTGAGGTGGGAGATGGGCAGGTGATACAGATATATCTGGTGAAGCAGGCAGGGTCAGAATGTAAAGGGTTTCATAAAAAAGGACAAGGATTTTATGGTTTATTCTAAGTGCAACAGGGAACCACTGTATGGCTCTAAGTAGAGGAACATAATTTGACTTATATTTTTGAGAGTTCTCTCCAGCTACAGAATGAAGAATGGGAAGGAGGCAACAATGAGAACAGGACACTGGGTGAGGTTAGTGCTGTGGTCCAGATGAGTGACAGCGATGGTATAGACTAGAGTAATAGCTGAAGAGTGGGGTGCAGGTGTTAAATACTCAGGGCGGGGAGAGTCGGGTAGAGAGAGGCCAGGAGGTAGGGGAGGGTCTCAGTATTTAAAGCAGTATTTCTCAAAGTCTTCTTCCTGTCCTCGAGGGGAATGCTGTGTACTTGCCTCAAGAATGTAAACACAGGGTGTCAGTTCAGCAGTGATTCTTGTCTTGGTTTCCCTTGGAAAGTGAACAGCACATTGTTGCTGGAGGAATGTGGGACATGCTCTCCTCTCCCAATGGACACAGGATTTTTGTGTCTTGATTATTCTACAAATCCTGACTTTGAGGAAGAGTGGCTGCCCAAGTGATAGGCACCATGTATAACTATAGTTCAGTGTGACCTACTGAATGCTCATGCTTGCTATTTTGACCCCATAAGAACATTTTGATTCCACGTTTATAAATAAGATCATTTTAATTGGAATTAAAAAAAGCTATTTTTGTCCATACTGTGTCTCATATAATCTTTGTTCCATCACCAGAGGTCAAACTCAGGCTCTTGACAGTGAGAGAGTGGAGTCCTAACTACTGGACTGCCAGGAAATTCCCCAAATTTAGCTCCTTGATCATCTTTCGCTATCCGATAATATGTAAAAATTTCCAATAATTTGGCTTTCATTTCCATTTCATTATGAGAGGTTCTATAGTGCGCCGGCTCTCACAGCCAGCGGCCTAGGGTGCCAGGCAGCGATGGCGCAGGAACCGCTGAGAAAAGCTGCCCTGCGTCCGAGGTCAGTGGCTGCCAGGAAGAGCTACCCCATGTCTGAGGTCAGGGGCAGTGGCCAGGAGGAGCCACCCCGAGCCTGAGGCCAGAGGCGGCAGCTGGGAGGAGCCACCCATGCCTGAGGCCAGGGCCGGCGGCTGGGAGGAGCAACCCAAGGAGAGGTGGCTGCGCAGGGAGGGCCTAGAGGAGCTATCCCACATTGAAGGTCAGGAACAGCGTCAGTAAGGAGATACCCCTTGTCCAAGGTAAGGAGCAGCGGCTACGCTTTGCTGGAGCAGCCGTTAAGAGATACCCGATGCCCAAGGTAAGAGAAACCCAAGTAAGATGGTAGGTGTTGCAAGAGGGCATCAGAGGGCAGACACACTGAAACCATACTCACAGAAAACTAGTCAATCTAATCACACTAGAACTACAGCCTTGCCTAACTCAATGAAACCAAACCATGCCTGCGGGGCAGCCCAAGAGGGTGGGTCATGGTGGAGAGGTCTGACAGAATGTGGTCCACTGGAGAAGGGAATGGCAAGCCACTTCAGTATTCTTGCCTTGAGAACCCCATGAACAGTATGAAAAGGCAAAATGATAGGATAACAAAAGAGGATCTCCCCAGGTCATTAGGTGCCCAATATCCTACTAGAGATCAGTGGAGAAATAACTCCAGAAAGAATGAAGAGATGGAGCCAAGGCAGAAACAATACCTAGCTGTGGTTGTGACTTGTGATAGAAGCAAGGTCCAATGCTGCAAAGAGCAATATTGCATAGGAACCTGGTGTTTTTGTTGCGTGGAGAATCCCCATAGACAGAGGAGCTTGGGGGGAGGGGGAGGTACAGTCAACGGGGTCACAAAGAGTTGGACATGACTGAGCAACAAAGTACAGCACAAGTAGGTTTTCAGAGTTGATAAGGAACTAACTGATGACTGGAAGAATGGTATCTCTCTTTGAAATAGTCAATTTTTGTAATTGGGTTCTCCAAAACACTCAAACACACTATAAACACACATACACACACATTTTGTTAGAAATAAATCTGCACTTAGACAACCACAGTTCATCAGTGATCAAGAAAAACAAAGCAGGGTGGTAAAAATAAAGGAAGCATGATTTTTCTCGTTCATTCTCTGAGTTTGGAACAAAAACAGGAGAGGTCTGGACCTCACTCATTTGAAGTTGCCTTGGAGGTCAGTACACAGATATTTTGGGGAATGTGGGGGAATGGAGCACAGAGAAGGAAGAGAAGGCTAAATCCCTGGAGAAGACCCCAAAGGAGGCAAGCTAATGCTACGAGTCCAAAAACTGCTGCGATTAGAAGGGCCTAGTGCCAAGAGAACCCAGGAGGCCAGTCCTCAGACTAGAAACAAAGCCATGAGTAAATTGCAGACAAAGGCTTGAGGGGCAGAGTGGGCTTGGAACCAAGGCCCAAAAGAGGTGAAGACTGTCATGAAATTATTAAAAAATACACAGTCATTATTAAATCCAAAGTACTAACATGTCAAAGTAATTGAAATCAATGTTCTGAGGGGAAGAAAAATGTGTTTGGAGTTTAACATAGATTTTTATATTATAGGAAATCGTCTCCCTCAGCCCCTGTCTATCTCACATACACACAAGATTAAACAGCTCATATGGTGTACGGTGATTCCCTGGAGGAGGGCATCGTAACCCACTCCAATATTCTTGTCTGGAGAATCCCTTGGACAGAGGAGCCTGGTTGGCTACTGTCCAAAGGGTCACAAAGAGTCAGACACGACTGAAGTCACTAAGCACCCACATGCCTGGTGTATGGTGCACTTTAAGGATAGGTTCTGGTCCGTCAAAAACATGGCACACCCTGAAAATTATGTCACATGATATAATTTGTCCAAGGGATTCCCTCCTCTGTCCCAGAGATTCTCCAGACAAGAATATTGGAGTGGGTTACGATGCCCTCCTCCAGGGAATCACCGTACACCATATGAGGTATTTAATCTTGTGTGTATGTGAGATAGACAGGGGCTGAGGGAGACGATTTCCTATAATATAAAAATCTATGTTAAACTCCAAACACATTTTTCTTCCCCTCAGAACATTGATTTCAATTACTTTGACATGTTAGTACTTTGGATTTAATAATGACTGTGTATTTTTTAATAATTTCATGACAGTCTTCACCTCTTTTGGGCCTTGGTTCCAAGCCCACTCTGCCCCTCAAGCCTTTGTCTGCAATTTACTCATGGCTTTGTTTCTAGTCTGAGGACTGGCCTCCTGGGTTCTCTTGGCACTAGGCCCTTCTAATCGCAGCAGTTTTTGGACTCGTAGCATTAGCTTGCCTCCTTTGGGGTCTTCTCCAGGGATTTAGCCTTCTCTTCCTTCTCTGTGCTCCATTCCCCCACATTCCCCAAAATATCTGTGTACTGACCTCCAAGGCAACTTCAAATGAGTGAGGTCCAGACCTCTCCTGTTTTTGTTCCAAACTCAGAGAATGAACGAGAAAAATCATGCTTCCTTTATTTTTACCACCCTGCTTTGTTTTTCTTGATCACTGATGAACTGTGGTTGTCTAAGTGCAGATTTATTTCTAACAAAATGTGTGTGTATGTGTGTTTATAGTGTGTTTGAGTGTTTTGGAGAACCCAATTACAAAAATTGACTATTTCAAAGAGAGATACCATTCTTCCAGTCATCAGTTAGTTCCTTATCAACTCTGAAAACCTACTTGTGCTGTACTTTGTTGCTCAGTCATGTCCAACTCTTTGTGACCCCGTTGACTGTACCTCCCCCTCCCCCCAAGCTCCTCTGTCTATGGGGATTCTCCACGCAACAAAAACGAGTGGGTTGCCATGTCTTCCTCCAGGGGATCTCTCCAACCCAGGGATTGAACCCACATCTCCTGCATTGCAGGTGGATTCTTTACTGTCTAAGCCACCAGGGAAGCCCATGAGTACTGGAGTGGGTAGCCTATCCCTTCTCCAGGAGATTTTCCTGACCCTGGAATCAAACCAGGGTCTCCTGCATTGCAGGTGGATTCTGTACCATCAAACTGTTCAAATGTAAGTAGTAAAGCATTAATGCAAGGAAAATCGTAGAAATCTATCCAAACCAAAGTGTTTGACATTTTTGAAGAAATAAGATTATCATAATCTTATATATATCTTGTGAAGCATATTGATTTTTTTATACTTGTTAAATACATCAGGGGAAATGGTATTTGCTTTGCAAAAGGGAACACCTATATGTAAATGGAAATGAAAATTCACAATCATACAATTGACCACAGAGATACTGTAATGAAAGCTTTTCAACATTTTGAAAATGGTCTTCAACCAAAATCTGCCAAAATGAAAAATGTGGAGCTCCTCTGATGGTGAGGGTATGGTTGAATGGTGACCCAGTTTCTGCCTCCAACAGGCCACTGAGTCACCCCTTCAGATTGCTGAATGCTCTTCTGATTTTGATTTGAAAATTATTCATTTTACAGAGAAATATTCTGAAGCATAGGGTTTTAAGTGATATTGTCAAAATCTTCCGGATAATTCGTGATAGACAAATGACTCAAATCCTGTATTCTTGACTCTTGCAGTAGAGCCTCTTCCATCAAGACTCATGGACACTTACATGTCTACATATGGATCATAATATAAAAATTTGCATAATTTTTGGTTGTATATGAATTCAATGGAGAGTATTTTCAAGTTGTCCCTTATTTCCAAGCAATTTGCCAACTCTTAATTTTTAAACCGTTTGAATAAATTCAAAGAGGTCTTGCTAATCAGATATTTGATCAAAAAATACTCCATGAGTTAAACAGTCTCTTTTATTTAAATTAGTTCTGAATTAAATTATTCCATGAATGGCAAAGCAAATATAAATAGCTCAGAAGCATTTCTGCATTTTATCCAATGCCCAAATTGGCTACTGGCAGGCAATTTTAAGCTATAAAGAATAAAGGCCACCCTATTTTAAGCTCTTTATCCATTTAACTGTCTGAAATGATTTCACAGCTCAGGAAGGAAGGCTGGCTGGGTAAACAGAACATTCACAAATAAGTTATGTAGAATCCAGTGTGGAAATTGAAGAAGCTAGGAGAATGGCCTTATAACAACTGTGGAATTTGAGTCAAAAATAAAAGTACTCTGGTGATTCCCCATTGACTCAGGGAGTGGCCACCCAGCCCTGCAAGTTATTTCTTTGTGTTCTCTTTTTAGACATTTCTAGTTCTATTCTAAACAAGAAAATGTTGAATGTCTACATCAGGGCACTGAGTCCATCTTTTTAAGAAAGATGACTGAGCAGCTTCAGCTGCATACAACAGATCCTGTAAATTCTCTCTTCATTTTTATACGGTTTCAAATATTTTCTAATTTTCCTTGTTATGGCTTCTTAGATACACCCATCATTTAAAAGTGGACATTTAATTTCCAAATACATAGGATTTTAAAAAATATCTTTGATATTAATTTCTCATTTTGATATTCTCATTTAAGTGCTTTCTTCTCTGCAATCACCCTCTGTGTTTTTTCAGTGTTCTAACTTTACTGAGCTTTCAATGGCTAAGTTAATGACTTCTCTTTGTAGATGTCACTTTATACTTGAAAATACATGAGTTGGTTTCAAATATCTTTTGATACTGATGTCTAACATAAATCCACAGTGATAAGAGAACTGGAATGCAAAAGTAAGAAACACTTGGAATAACAGGCAAATATGGCCTTGGAATGCAGAATGAAGCAGGGCAAAGACTAATAGAGTTTTGCCAAGAAAATGCATTGGTCATAGCAAACACCCTCTTCCAGCAACACAAGAGAAAACTCTACACATGGACATCACCAGATGGTCAACACTGAAATCAGATTGATTATATTCTTTGCAGCCAAAGATGGAGAAGCTCTATACAGTCAACAAAAACAAGACCAAGAGCTGACTGTGGCTCAGATCATGAACTCCTTATTACCAAATTCAAACTCAAATTGAAGAAAGTAGGGAAAACCGCTAGACCATTCAGATATGACCTAAATCAAACCCCTTATGATTACACAGTGGAAGTAAGAAATAGATTTAAGGGCCTAGATCTGATAGAAAGAGTGCCTGATGAACTATGGAATGAGGTTCCTGACACTGTATAGGAGTCAGGGATCAAGACCATCCCCATGGGAAAGAAATGCAAAATAGCAAAATGGCTGTCTGGGGAGGCCTTACAAATACCTGTGAAAAGAAGAGAGGTGAAAAGCAAAGGAGAAAAGGAAAGATATAAGCATCTGAATGCAGAGTTCCAAAGAATAGCAAGAAGAGATAAGAAAGCCTTCTTCAGTGATCAATGCAAAGAAATAGAGGAAAACAACAGAATGGGAAAGACTAGAGATCTCTTCAAGAAAATTAGAGATATCAAGGGAACATTTCATGCAAAGATGGGCTCAATAAAGGACAGAAATTGTATGGATCTCACAGAAGCAGAAGATATTAAGAAGAGGTGGCAAGAATACACAGAAGAACTGTACACAAAAGATCTTCACGACCCAGATAATCATGACGATGTGATCACTCATCTAGAGCCAGACATCTTGGAATGTGAAGTCAAGTGGGC
>SJYC01052961.1:0-10701 GCA_006408675.1 Madoqua kirkii | reverse complement strand
ACATTTCATGCAAAGAGGGGCTTGATAAAGGACAGAAGTGGTATGGACCTAACAAAAGCAGAAGATATTAAGAAGAGGTGGCAAGAATACACGGCAGAACTGTACAAAATAGATCTTCATGACCCAGATAATCATGATGATGTGATCACTCATCTGGAGCCAGATATCCTGGACTGTGAAGTCAAGTGGGCCTTAGAAAGCATCACTATGAACAAAGCTAGTGGAGGTGATGGAATTCCAGTTGAGCTGTTTCAAATCCTGAAAGATGATGCTGTGAAAGTGCTGCACTCAACAGGCCAGCAAATTTGGAAAACTCAGCAGTGGCCACAGGACTGGAAAAGGTCAGTTTTCATTCCAACCACAAAGAAAGGCAATGCCAAAGAATGCTCAAACTACCACACAACTGCACCACTCATCTCACATACTAGTAAAGTAATGCTCAAAATTCTCCAAGCCAGGCTTCAGCAATACATGAACCGTGAACTTCCTGATGTTCAAGCTGGTTTTAGAAAAGGCAGAGGAACCAGAGATCAAATTGCCAACATCTGCTGGATCATGGAAAAAGCAAGAGAGTTCCAGAAAAACATCTATTTCTGATTTATTGACTATGCCAAAGCCTTTGACGGTGTGGATCACAATAAACTGTGGAAAATTCTGAAAGAGATAGGAATACCAGACCACCTTACCTGCCTCTTGAGAAATCTGTATGCAGGTCAGGAACCAACAGTTAAAACTGGACATGGAACCACAGATTGGTTCCAAATAGGCAAAAGAGTATGTTAAGGCTGTATATTGTCATCCTGCTTATTTAACTTATATGTGGAGTACATCATGAGAAACGCTGGACTGGAAGAAACACAAGCTGGAATCAAGATTGCTGGGAGAAATATCAATTACCTCAGATATGCAGATGACACCACCCTTATGGCAGAAAGTAAAGAGGAACTAAAATGCCTCTTGATGAATATGAAAGAGGAGAGTGAAAAAGTTGGCTTAAAGCTCAACATTCAGAAAATGAAGATCATGGCATCAGGTCCCATCACTTCATGGGAAATAGATGGGGAAACAATGGAAACAGTGTCAGACTTTATTTTTTTGGGCTCCAAAATCATTGCAGATGGTGACTGCAGCCATGAAATTGGAAGACACTTACTCCTCGGAAGAAGTTATGACTAACCTAGATGGCATATTCAAAAGCAGAGACATTACTTTTTCAACTAAGTTCCATCTAGTCAAGGCTATGGTTTTTCCTGTGGTCATTTATGGATGTGACAGTTGGACTGTGAAGAAGGCTGAGTGCCAAAGAATTGATGCTGTTGAACTGGTTGTTGGAGAAGACTCTTGAGAGTCCCTTGGACTGCAAGGAAGTACAACCAATCCATTCTGAAGGAGATCAGCCCTGGGATATCTTTGGAAGGAATGATGCTAAATCTGAAACTCCAGTACTTTGGCCACCTGGTGCAAAGAGTTGACTCACTGGAAAAGACTTTGTTGCTGGGAGGGATTGGGGGCAGGAGGAGAAGGGGATGACACAGGATGAGATGGCTGGATGGCATCATGGACTCGATGGATGCGAGTCTGAGTGAACTCCGGGAGATGGTGATGGACAGGGAGGCCTGGAGTGCTGCGATTCATGGGTAGCAAAGAGTCGGACACGACTGAGTGACTGAACTGAACTGATTCCCTATATATTGTACAATGAATAAATATTTGATTTATTACACAGGTTTTTTTTTTTTGACCATTTCAAATGTTAGTTCTCGCCATAATAATTTTATTCTTTTCAGGTCCAGTTTTCTCAGATTCAATTTTGTAAATCTAAATTTGGTCAAGGAGCTAGGACTCTTTAGTTGTATTTTAATTATAAGGAAATTTATCCAGTGCACTCTGAGTTACTGTTAGTTTTAGGTTCTGCTCTTTTTTCTCCCAGTCCTAGTCACTATAAATTGAGAAGTGTTAATAGTTGTATTTGTATTCTGGCTCGTCTACGAGGATCTTGCCGGCTATTGTCTCAGGTATATCAGAATAGTTCTCGTACCTCAGCAGCCTCGGTGGGCCACGAGTATCTAGGCTCTGGAGATAGGCTGCCCAGTTACAAGCCCCGGTTCACCACCTTCAAGCTGGGTGGCCCCGGGCCTAGTTTTGTTACCTAAAAAGGAGAGAGATGGTGGGAGTGTCCACCATGTAGGTTTCTGCTGTGGTGAGATTCGAAATGATGAATGTGCAGCAATCCCTTGTCACTCTGCATCAATCAGTGAACCCCGTTCATTCTTCTGGTGAAGGCCGGATCTAACCATGTGTCAAGAAGGCCAGAGTGGGTGGAGGGTAAGTCAGCTGCCCCATGTCCCCTTGGTATTGTTTTCCTCTATTTTACTCTCAGTTTCCATCACCTTCAGAAGCCTCTTGGGCTCTTGTTCCCACTTTTTTTTCCATATGAGATCTATAACCTCAACAGAGTCAAGTGGAAAGTCTTTAAAGTGAAGTTTTCTGTTGAGCTAGAATCTCTTATTTCTGGGCCATGAATCTTTATTTTAACACAGTTCCAGGTATTTCTGATGCACACTGGGGTATGCAAGAGATTTAGACCCTCTCCCTAGACATCCTCTATGGCTGAAGAGTAATCTGCTCTACCTGTCAGACTAGGTGTCCCACCTTCTGGGTAAACTTGAATTGCTCTCTGCCTAAGGTTTTTAGCAATAGCTTCCAACTTGAAAGCACTCAAGAAAGGCCAGAAGAACTTGATGACCTTTCCAGGGCTCCTAGGGTCGGAAAGCCACCATCTGTGTCAGATCCATAGGCTTCATCTTACCCATAATTTTAATTGCTGCTGAATAGAAGCAATTCTATCATTGTTAGCTTTCTAAGGTACAGTCCAACAAAATTATCAATGAGTGTTCTGGTTTCACATCAATGGTAGTTTATTGAATGGAAAACAAATCAATGTACCCATATCCAATATGAATGTATCTGAGGTTCATTCTCTCTATTTGCAACCAGTCAAATTTACAGTGCTTACAACACAGGAGTTTCTGGTCCCATGACCCACAAAGGACAATGTGGATTCTTTAGAAGGTCAAGTTGGCAGACAGGGAGAGAAAATGTTCGACAAGGTGCTGTGTTCTCCTTTGCCTCCATGTAAAGCTGACACTGCTAATCCATTGCTGCCCACTTCCCATGAACCTGATGCACGGGCAGAGCTGATACTTTACATGTAACACTTTACCTGTAATCATACTTTATATGTAATCATCTTTGTCAGTTGGTAAATAGCTGCTGCTGAGATTTTTTGCTTGGACCTCCCAAAACTGACCTAGCAACTGAAGAGTTAACATCCAGACTATCAGGGGGCCAAGAAGAGTTGATTGGTAGGTTGTTAAATATTTTGAATACCCTCCTGGGGAACAGTTTTAGGCTCTTTCTCAGTAGAATACTCCAGGCAGTCATTACTAATTGATCAAAGTTGGTAGTTAAATAAAATTTATTTACCATCCAGGGATTAAGGTCTTATCTCCCTCCAGGGTATTTGGTTTTATACAGTGTGTTCTGGAAGTTAAGAACAAGGCTTCCAGGACTGGACCTCTAAAGCTGTAACTTCAAGAGCTGGACGTGAATGGAATTGGGAGCTGACAGCCTCACATTTCCTTCTCTGACCTAGATTGGTTTTGACCCTTGAGCGTGAGATAGGGCTATAGAATGTACCTCAAACCCTCAGCCCTACCAAGGCTTCCAGCAGAGCAGAGATATCTCTTCCAGGTCTGCATTCAGCCTCAGCACACTCCAGTGTAGAAGCTAGGGCATCAGAAGTTTCTCTGAAACACATTTTGATTTTTAGAGGAATGAAGGACCCTGTGCTGCCTATAGATGGCAAAGGTAGCTTAGCATCTAAACGGTGTAACTTGTGCCCTTAAAAATCCTAAGTAAAAATAATTCTGCCATATTAAATCAT
Organism: Madoqua kirkii; assembly: GCA_006408675.1. Lineage (NCBI taxonomy): Eukaryota > Metazoa > Chordata > Mammalia > Artiodactyla > Bovidae > Madoqua > Madoqua kirkii. The sequence continues at coordinate 6,755 of SJYC01052961.1, read as the reverse complement.
TTTTCTTTTCCATAAGTAGCAAAGTGCCCCCTGGTTTTAAAATGAATATGGTCATGTTATCCCCAGTGACAATCTGGGGAAAAGTAGAGCTGCTGTGAAGAAAAGAACTCTTAGGGATATGAGCAGAGAGGACACGTTTATACCTTTGGCATTAACGACCATATATGAATTAGATGGTCCATGGGAGGAACCCCATGAGGGCTGCTGGTACTGTTGGAGTGGGAAGGGTGGGAATAGTTACTCTCTCCAGGATCTCTTTGTTTGCATGAAAGACTTAGAGTTGACACAACCCTCATTTTATCAGTGAGATGACTGAAGTCCAGAGGGGTTCACTGACTTCTCCAAGATCACACTGCCTGGCCAAGACAGATGCAGAATCAATAGCATCCTGACCATGCATTCTGTTCACTTAGACAACATGGCAAGGTAATTTACCCTTTTCTTGATAACCCAGAGGTATCATTAGGAACACTAATTACCATATAACATTGTAATATAAGACTGACTCGGGTATGTGGGTCTTGTTGCTTCTCTACTAAGGGGGGCTTATTTAGTGCTATTTTGGGGTCTTCTCTTGGTACTTCTTAGGTCTGTCTTTATCATCATCAGTCTCTGATTGTGGCTACTTCAAACAAATCATCTAAAGACTACCACCCCCCCCAACATTGTTGATTGCAAAAGTACAACAGCAATTTAATTTTACATAATAACACTCCCAGCATGGTTGTTGGCGATTTTCCCAGTTCAGTTTGCATTCTTCACATTCTCAGCACCTCTCTTGGGCAATGCAGTGTTCTTGGAGGAAGCCTCTCAGCATTACGGAAAGAGCAGGGTTCAATCCTGCAACTAGCAATGTGACTCGGGAAAGTTTCTCAGCTTCACTGAGCCCTGGATACTCCCTTGGTCTTTCAGGAAGAATGTGAGGTTCAAATATCTGCATAGAGTTGTCTTTTAGCAAAGTCTAGTTTCCTTTCTTCATTAGAAGCATGTTCTACCTTTGCCTTTTTTTAGGATTGGTTATGGGCATATCTGGAGAAGGCAATGGCACCCCATTCCAGTACTCTTGCCTGGAAAATCCCATGGATGGAAGGAGAGATATCAATAACTTCAGATATGCAGATGACACCACCCTTATGGCAGAAAGTGAAGAGGAGCTAAAGGGCCTCTTGATGAAAGTGAAAGAGGACAGTGAAAAAGTGGCTTAAAGCTCAACATTCAGAAAATGAAGATCATGGCATCCGGTCCCATCACTTCATGGGAAATAGATAGGGAAACAGTGGAAACCGTGTCAGACTTTATTCTGGGGGGCATCAAAATCACTGCAGATGGTGACTGCAGCCATGAAATTAAAAGACGTTTACTCTTTGGAAGAAAAGTTATGACCAACCTAGATAGCATATTCAAAAGCAGAGACATTACTTTGCCGACTAAGGTCCATCTAGTCAAGGCTATGGTTTTACCAGTGGTCATGTATGGATGTGAGAGTTGGACTGTGAAGAAGGCTGAGCATGGAAGAATTGATGCTTTTGAACTGTGGTGTTGGAGAAGACCCTTGAGAGTCCCTTGGACTGCAAGGAGATCCAACCAGTCCATTCTGAAGGAGATCAACCCTGGGATTTCTTTGGAAGGAATGATGCTAAAGCTGAAACTCCAGGACTTTGGCCACCTCATGGGAAGAGCTGACTCATTGGAAAAGACTCTGATGCTGGGAGGGATTGGGGACAGGAGGAGAAGGGGACAAGGAGGATGAGATGGCTGGATGGCATCACGGACTCGATGGACGTGAGTCTGAGTGAACTCCGGGAGTTGGTGATGAACAGGGAGGGCTGGCATGTTGCGATTCATGGGGTCGTAAAGAGTCGGACACGACTGAGCGACTGGACTGAACCAAACTGAAAATGTAAAAACTAAATATACAGACAAAATCAAAAGAATGTGTAGCAGAATATTTGTACACTTTTTGTCAAGGAAGAGACCTTAAGATGACATGTGTGTGTGTGTGTGTGTGTGTGTGTGTGTGTGTGTTATACATAACTCCAGAGAGAATATGTAAGCTCTGTAGCCCCTAAAAGCGCTATCTGTACTGTTGTTTTAGTTAGGTTTTGTATGTCTAGTTAGGCTAGAACACAGTGACCAGATTGACCCTCACATATCAGTAGTGTAATCCAGTGAAGGTTTCCTTTGCTCTCTCAGCCCAGGCTGATGGCGTCAGGAAGCTTCCTTCTTCTGTGCCGCCAGCAGTCCCAGTCTGCCAGCCACTGCTGCGCAGAAGGGAGGGAGCAGACAGACGGGGACCCTGAGCAGCTCTGGCCCAAAGCCAGCCCTGTGCCTCCAGCTCCTGCTCCACCCGCAAAGCAGTCACACAGGCACCTGAAAGTTATAGCAAAATGCAAATTATCTAGCTGGTTGATATCGATTTATATTTATAAAAATGCATAAGGACATATAGGTTTTTTGCTCTTTTTTTCAGATTTTATTGGCATAGAGTTGATTTACAATGTGTTAGTTTCAAGTGTACAACACAGTGATATAGTTATATATAAATATATATATAAATATTCTTTATATATACTCTTGTTCAGATACTTTCCCCAAGTACAGTTCCCTGCAGTGTACAGTAGACCCTTGTTGTTTATCTATTTTATACATAGTAATGTGTATCTGTTAATCCCAAACTCATAATTTATCCCTCCTAACCCTTTCCCCTTTGGTAAACCTTTCCCCTAGGCTTTCTACATCTGTAGGTCTATTTCTGTTTTGGAAGCAAGTTCATTTGTATTTTTTTTAGATTCTATATGTAAATGATACCATATGATATTTGTTTTTCTCTATAAGGACATATACCTTGGAATAGAAATGGCACCCCACTCCAGTATTCCTGTCTGGATAATCCCAAGGTCAGAGGAGCCTGGACAGCTAGATCCATGAGACTGTAAAGAGCTGAACAGAAATGAGCATGCACGGAAGGACATGTGACTGTAATAATCAATATGGCTTCACTTTGCCCTACACACAGCTCTGAAAGATACTTTGCTAAAATGTTTTAAGCTCAGACAGCTGACATTAATGCTATTAGGTATTATTCACCAGAAATCACTGTGAAGTCTACTCTGTTTATTCAAGTAGTTCACATCCCCAGCAGCTGGATGGCTGACCTATTTCACTGTAGTTGGATGAAGTTACTTTTTCGTTTGCTTGTTTTGCTTAAGTGATGCATTAAAATTTTCATCTGATTTTTGTATACTTTGTACCTCTGATTCACTAATAAGGAAGAAAATGTTTGTAGTCATTTTTCTTTTTTTTAATTCATAGCTTGCCTTTCCTTTGAATGGCCATTTGTATATTAGGAATAGCAACTTGTTATATCTTCTGATAGTATTCTAATTTCATGTAATTTTCCCAATTCATTGCTTTGCATAAGCTATATACTAAATACTACATATATAGTGCATATATATGTATATAGGGAGACTGTGTTTTCCAAGTTTTCAAGTTTCATATCTACTACCTTAAAATCTTCCCCTTGAACAAAATTTTATAAATATTCTACATATTATTTTATCTTTATTTTATAGTTAGTTTTTATATTTTATTCATATTAAAATTTCACATGAAGATAGGGTCAAGTAAGAACTTCTGGGAGTTAGTTGCCCTTTTAAGTTCCAGGTTTTTCTACCACATCTTTATATCATTCTTGTCCCACAGGTCATTTCTTTCTATTCAAACTATGTCTTCTAATAGTTTCCATTAGTGTCTGTGGAAATAGTAAACTGCTTTTCCTTTATATTTATCTACAAAAATTTTTCTTGAATTTACTCCTTTTAATTAAAAAAATTGTAATTGAATGAGCACTTACTGTCTGCTGTTGTCTGCTGTTTGTCCAATGTTGGGAAAAGATTGCCTGAAACACAAAAAGGGACCTATGTGACATGGTGATTCCCCTAGGCCCTTCCAAATTTATCAGATGAGATATAATTCCTAAGGCTAACATTCCCCAGGGTTTAGTTTACAGAGTGAAGCTTTATATTAAGGGGCCAATTTTCCATCCTCTAATCATCATTTGGGATTTGGTGGTGGGAGGGGAAATGGCAAAAGAATGTCAGTCATGTTGGGGAGGGACTGTCTTTTCTGCCCTCTTGTAGGAAAATAAAATAAAATAAAATCTGATTTTCGCTTCCTTTTTTTCAGTCTGTACGTGGTTTAGAGGAAGGAAGTGCTTAGGGGAAAAATCAGTTTCCTAAAGTTTTTAGAACCCAAAGACAGGAGATTGGCTTTTTCTTTTGCTAAAACAACAACTGCAAACGGATATTTATATAAAGAGTTTGGTCAAACCTAACAACTTAAGAGTGTATTTTTAGATTTCTGCTTGGCCAAGGGGGAAACATAATAAATGAACCTTATGTTCTTAAATGGGCATGCAGTTGAACTCAAAATATTTGAGCAATCTGACAGAAGTCACTGCAGACCATAGCTTTCCTAGATGTTAGAAATTGCTGAGCAATGAACCTATTATCATTGCTTTCTTTATTCCTTTTTTTCATAACTTATTTTCACTTTCAGTACTCAGAATCTTTCTAGTTTGAATATGTCAAAGCAAAAGGAATAAAGATTATGTAAACATAGAGATACAAATACAGAGTTCAGTAACTCTGGCTGAGCGAGTACAGGGTTGTGCTTCCTGCTGTGGATACCACCAGCTGCACGTGGTTCCTAACCACTTGAAAGGTCCTAATAGAATTGTGCAGAAGTGCTAACTCAGGACATAGGATAAAAGACTATTTTCTGTGATTACATATTGAATGGTTAACTTAAACATATGATTAAAATTAATTTCAAGAATCCCTTAGAAGAAATGGAGTAGCCCTTACAGTCAACAAAAGAGTTCAAAATGTAGTACTTGGATGTAATCTCAAAAATGACAGAATAATCTCTGTTCATTTCCAAGGCAAACCATTCAATATCACAGTAATCCAAGTCTATGCCCCAACCACTAATGATAAAAAAAATTGAATTTGAAAGGTTCTATGATGATCTACAAGACCTTCTAGAATTAACACCCAAAAAAGATATCCTTTTCATCATAGGGGACTGGAATGCAAAAATAGGAAGTCAAGAGATACCAGTAGTAACAGGCAAGTTCGACCTTGGAGTGTGGAATGAAGCAGAGCAAAGGCTAATAGAGTTTTGCCAAGAGAATGCACTGGTCATAGCAAGCAAGCTCTTCCAACAACACAAGAGAAGATTCTACACATAGACATCACCAGATGGTCATACCAAATCAGATTGACTATATTCTTTGCAGCTGAAGATGGAGAAGCTTTATACAGTCAGCAAAAACAAGAGCAGGAAATGACTGTAACTCAGACGTAAACTCTTTATTATGACATTCAAACTTAAATTGAAGAAAGTAGGGAAAACCATTAGACCATTCAGATATGACCTAAATCAAATTTGTAATAAATAGATTCAAAGGAATAGATATGATAGAGTGCCTGAAGAAGAATGGACAGAAATTCGTGACATTGTACATGAGGCAGCAATCAAGACCATCCTCAAGAAAAAGAAATGCAAAAAGGGAAAATGACTGTCTGAGGAGGTCTTACAAATAGTTGAGAAAAGAAGAGATGTGAAAAGCAAAGGAAAAAAGGAAGGATAGAGCCATCTGAATGCAGAGTTCCAAAGAACAGCAAGGAGAGATAAGAAGAGGAAGGAGAGATCACTGCCTTCCTCAGTGATCAATGCAAAGAAATAGAGGAAAACAACAGATTGGGAAAGTCTAGAGATCTCTTCAAGAAAATTAGAGACACCAAGGGAATATTTCATGTAAAGATGGGCACAATAAAGACAGAAATGGTATGGACATAACAGAAGCAGGAGATATTAAGAAGAGGTGGTAAGAACAGACAGAAAAACTATATCAAAAAACTCTTTATGACTCAGATAATCAAAATGGTGTGATCACTCATCTAGAGACAGACATCGTGGAATGTGAAGTCAAGTGGGCCTTAGGAAGCATCTTATGAACAAAGCTAGTGGAGGTGATGGAATTTCAATGGAGTTATTTCAAGTCCTAAAAGATGATGCCTTGAAAGTGCTGCATTCAAAGGCCAGCAAATTTGGAAAACTCAGTAGTGGCCACAGGACTGGAAAAGGTCAGTTTTCATTCCATCCCGAAGAAAGGTAGTGCCAAAGAATGTTCAAACTACCATACAATTGTACTCATCTCACTTGCTAGTAAAGTAGTGCTCAAAATTCTCCAAGCCAGGCTTCAACAGTACATGAACTGTGAAGTTCTAGATGTTCAACCTGGATTTAGCAAAGGCAGAGAAACCAGAGATCAAATTGCCAACATCTGCTAGGTCATTGAAAAAGCAAGAGAGTTCCAGAAAAACATCTACTTCAGTTTTATTGAATATGCCAGAACCTTTGACTGTGTACAGTTCAGATCAGTTGCTCAGTTGTGTCCGAGTCTTTGTGACCCCATGAATCGCAGCACGCCAGGCCTCCCTGTCCATCACCAACTCTTGAAGTTCACTCAGACTCATATTCATCAAGTCAATGATGCCATCCAGCCATCTCATCCTTGGTTGTCTCCTTCTTCTCCTGCCCACAATCCCTCTCACCATCAGAGTCTTTTCCAATGAGTCAACTCTTCTCATGAGGTGGCCAAAGTACTGGAGTTTCAGCTTCAGTATCATTCCTTCCAGAGAAATCCCAGGGCTGATCTGCTTCAGAATGGACTAGTTGGATCTCCT